>CAJYYI030000060.1:0-5000 GCA_913789915.3 Sphecodes monilicornis
AAGCAATACGCCGCTGGGAACTTGTCGTGCAATTCGGAGGTTGGGTACGAAAGCAATACGCCGCTGGCAACTTGTCGTGCAAATCGTAGGTTGGTACTGAAGCAATACGCCGCTGGGAACTTGTCGTGCAATTCGGAGGTTGGTACTGAAGCAATACGCCGCTGGGAACTTGTCGTGCAAATCGTAGGTTGGTACGAAAGCAATACGCCGCTGGTAACTTGTCGTGCAATTCGGAGGTTGGTACGAAAGCAATACGCCGCTGGCAACTTGTCGTGCAAATCGGAGGTTGGTACGAAAGCAATACGCCGCTGGCAACTTGTCGTGCAAATCGTAGGTTGGTACGAAAGCAATACGCCGCTGGCAACTTGTCGTGCAGATCGGAGGTTACTACTCAAGCAATACGCCGCTGGGAACTTGTCGTGCAATTCGGAGGTTGGTACCGAAGCAATACGCCGCTGGCAACTTGTCGTGCAATTCGGAGGTTGGTACGAAAGCAATACGCCGCTGGCAACTTGTCGTGCAATTCGGAGGTTGGTACCGAAGCAATACGCCGCTGGTACTTGTCGTGCAATTCGGAGGTTGGTACGAAAGCAATACGCCGCTGGGAACTTGTCGTGCAAATCGGAGGTTGGTACGAAAGCAATACGCCGCTGGCAACTTGTCGTGCAAATCGTAGGTTGGTACTGAAGCAATACGCCGCTGGGAACTTGTCGTGCAATTCGGAGGTTGGTACTGAAGCAATACGCCGCTGGTAACTTGTCGTGCAATTCGAGGTTGGTACGAAAGCAATACGCCGCTGGCAACTTGTCGTGCAAATCGTAGGTTGGTACGAAAGCAATACGCCGCTGGTAACTTGTCGTGCAATTCGGAGGTTGGTACGAAAGCAATACGCCGCTGGCAACTTGTCGTGCAAATCGGAGGTTGGTACGAAAGCAATACGCCGCTGGCAACTTGTCGTGCAAATCGTAGGTTGGTACGAAAGCAATACGCCGCTGGCAACTTGTCGTGCAGATCGGAGGTTACTACTCAAGCAATACGCCGCTGGAACTTGTCGTGCAATTCGGAGGTTGGTACCGAAGCAATACGCCGCTGGCAACTTGTCGTGCAATTCGTAGGTTGGTACGAAAGCAATACGCCGCTGGCAACTTGTCGTGCAATTCGGAGGTTGGTACCGAAGCAATACGCCGCTGGTAACTTGTCGTGCAATTCGGAGGTTGGTACGAAAGCAATACGCCGCTGGTAACTTGTCGTGCAATTCGGAGGTTGGTACGAAAGCAATACGCCGCTGGCAACTTGTCGTGCAAATCGGAGGTGGTACGAAAGCAATACGCCGCTGGCAACTTGTCGTGCAGATCGGAGGTTACTACTCAAGCAATACGCCGCTGGGAACTTGTCGTGCAATTCGGAGGTTGGTACGAAAGCAATACGCCGCTGGCAACTTGTCGTGCAAATCGGAGGTTGGTACGAAAGCAATACGCCGCTGGGAACTTGTCTTGCCGAACGATGACTGCTCCGTTTCAAAAATTATTACTCCGAAAGTACGCATCGGAGCAGTCTGCATTTTCAATATGTGTCTTAAAACGCACCGTTTAATCGATTGATATTGCTGAAATTCGTGAAAAATAAATTTTGAAAGAGTTTCATACGTCGGTGAATGTGCCGCTGGGACTTAGAAAATTTTCGGAGCACGCCGCGAGAACGATCGCTGCTCCGTTTCAAAAATTATTACTCCGAAAGTACGCATCGGAGCAGTCTGCATTTTCAATATGTGTCTTAAAACGCACCGTTTAATCGATTGATATTGCTGAAATTCGTGAAAAATAAATTTTGAAAGAGTTTCATACGTCGGTGAATGTGCCGCTGGGACTTAGAAAATTTTCGGAGCACGCCGCGAGAACGATCGCTGCTCCGTTTCAAAAATTATTACTCCGAAAGTACGCATCGGAGCAGTCTGCATTTTCAATATGTGTCTTAAAACGCACCGTTTAATCGATTGATATTGTTGAAATTCGTGAAAAATAAATTTTGAAAGAGTTTCATACGTCGGTGAATGTGTCGCTGGGACTTAGAAAATTTTCGGAGCACGCCGCGAGAACGATCGCTGCTCCGTTTCAAAAATTATTACTCCGAAAGTACGCATCGGAGCAGTCTGCATTTTCAATATGTGTCTTAAAACGCACCGTTTAATCGATTGATATTGCTGAAATTCGTGAAAAATAAATTTTGAAAGAGTTTCATACGTCGGTGAATGTGCCGCTGGGACTTAGAAAATTTTCGGAGCACGCCGCGAGAACGATCGCTGCTCCGTTTCAAAAATTATTACTCCGAAAGTACGCATCGGAGCAGTCTGCATTTTCAATATGTGTCTTAAAACGCACCGTTTAATCGATTGATATTGCTGAAATTCGTGAAAAATAAATTTTGAAAGAGTTTCATACGTCGGTGAATGTGCCGCTGGGACTTAGAAAATTTTCGGAGCACGCCGCGAGAACGATCGCTGCTCCGTTTCAAAAATTATTACTCCGAAAGTACGGCATCGGAGCAGTCTGCATTTTCAATATGTGTCTTAAAACGCACCGTTTAATCGATTGATATTGTTGAAATTCGTGAAAAATAAATTTTGAAAGAGTTTCATACGTCGATGAATGTGCCGCGGGACTTAGAAAATTTTCGGAGCGCACCGCTCCGAGTAGTACGCTCGGCCATTATTTGCAATTATTTTTGTTAATATGCTTCAGAACGAATTTTTAATACGATATTTGTTGTTAAAACGCCAATTGTTACAATGATCTAACATTAAAAATCGTTTAAGAACATTATTAAAAAAGTTTACTCTTGACCGTGAGAGCTAAAAAATTTTCGGAGTACCGTGATATATAATGAAAAGTTGTGTATTTTATGTAGAATAATCTAGTAATGTGAAAATTTGTTGAATTTGAGAACGCCTTTTTTCGCGGTGAACGTGCCGCGGGACTTGGAAAATTTTCGGAGCGCGCCGCTCCGAGTAGTACGCTCGCCCATTATTTGCAATTATTTTTGTTAATATGCTTCAGAACGAATTTTTATTACGATATTTGTTGTTAAAACACTAATTGTTACAATGATCTAACATTAAAAATCGTTTAAGAACATTATTAAAAAAGTTTACTCTTGACCGTGAGGACTTGGAGAATTTTCGGAGCGCGCCGCTCCGAGTAGTACGCTCGCCCATTATTTGCAATTATTTTTGTTAATATGCTTCAGAACGAATTTTTATTACGATATTTGTTGTTAAAACACTAATTGTTACAATGATCTAACATTAAAAATCGTTTAAGAACATTATTAAAAAAGTTTACTCTTGACCGTGAGGACTTGGAGAATTTTCGGAGCGCGCCGCTCCGAGTAGTACGCTCGCCCATTATTTGCAATTATTTTTGTTAATATGCTTCAGAACGAATTTTTATTACGATATTTGTTGTTAAAACACTAATTGTTACAATGATCTAACATTAAAAATCGTTTAAGAACATTATTAAAAAAGTTTACTCTTGACCGTGAGGACTTAGAGAATTTTCGGAGCGCGCCGCTCCGAGTAGTACGCTCGCCCATTATTTGCAATTATTTTTGTTAATATGCTTCAGAACGAATTTTTATTACGATATTTGTTGTTAAAACACTAATTGTTACAATGATCTAACATTAAAAATCGTTTAAGAACATTATTAAAAAAGTTTACTCTTGACCGTGAGGACTTAGAGAATTTTCGGAGCGCGCCGCTCCGAGTAGTACGCTCGCCCATTATTTGCAATTATTTTTGTTAATATGCTTCAGAACGAATTTTTATTACGATATTTGTTGTTAAAACACTAATTGTTACAATGATCTAACATTAAAAATCGTTTAAGAACATTATTAAAAAAGTTTACTCTTGACCGTGAGAGCTAAAAAATTTTCGGAGTACCGTGATATATAATGAAAAGTTGTGTATTTTATGTAGAATAATCTAGTAATGTGAAAATTTGTTGAATTTGAGAAAAAAAATTTTCACTCATTTTTGCGGCTAAGTCCGAAGAGCCTTCTCGAACGGGCTGTTGCCGCGGCGGTTTACCACCATAAGCGCGCGTGCTAAACTCCGTGCGGCGCCGGCGTCACGGCCGGCCGTTCGGTATCTATAAGGGAGACGACGGTCCGGACGAGTCGGTCGGTTCAGCGCGCGCTCGTGGCTATTCTACGATCTCGGTCGAGAAGCAGTCCACGGCGCCTCGAGACTTCGGTCTCGACTGTTTCGCACCGTGCTTCGTATCGGATTATTCTCTACACAGCATTGCCACGGGTCGGTGTCTAAGACCGAATGGCCCTTATGTGGCGAGCCTCCTTCGGAGGTTGGTGACTTGTATGCACTTTCGTGTGTATACTCGTACTAACTGAGCATCAACTCATATGTCCGAGCGACGAATTTATACGAGATGAGAGAGTAACAGAGGAGTGTCTTCTAAAGACGAAATATATAAGAAGCCGATGCGCAAACGATGTTTGGCATACGGAAGAGAGAAAAATAAGATTTTGAAATATATAGAGGTGTCCTAAGTCGATATGCCTAGCACGAGCGGAAGAACACGCTTTCTCGCAAGTCACAGCATGTGTCCTGTCCGCGCTTCCTCGGTACTTGTGCCGATTATGTCCAGCTCAGTGGTTACGTGCTTCCGCGATGGATGTTCAGCGTGAGCGTACGTGCTTCCACGATTTTAGGGCACCACCCGAAAAAAGGAAATTGGCAAATAAAATTTACAGAAACCTATCCCTGTATGATCTGAAAACTTGTTTCAAAAGGTATATTTAAAAGGAATTTGAACAAGTTAAAATATATCTTGGGCAAAGGTATTTTCTAAAGGAATTGTCCAAGATATGTAACCGAGAACGAAAGGTATGTTTAAAAGGAATTCGTTCGAGGTGTGTGTATAACCGTTCAAAAGGTATGTTTAAAAGGAATTTGAACGGTTAAAAGAAGAGAGAGTGAG
>CAJYYI030000060.1:7500-10000 GCA_913789915.3 Sphecodes monilicornis
GATATATCACCTCGTGTGCTTGCGTGAAGGTGAAGCATCGCATTATTATATCTATCTCTCGTTTATACCTGGAGTCTGTACTCGGGTCTTCGGGAATCGTGTACATATTACCGACGTTCGCATTTACAAACTCGAACGAATCGGTACCATGCGATTTCCGTCGGACGCTGATGATACAACTCAAACACGAACGGCGAGAATCGATGTTTTTTTCACCCGCCACACAATATCTGATACTGTGTGTGTCGCCGTCGTCTCTTTGAGAGAAAATACCTCGTGTCAAAGAGTTAGATTTACGCCTTTGGTCTGCGTGTGGAGGCTCTCGATAAATTTCGGACATTATTACGGCCGTAAGAACAGGGATGCAAGCGTCGATTAGAATCCAAATGTCGCGCTTCCTCGGTCTTCGGTCTGTGTATAGTATCCGAAACGTCCATTCGAGAGACGGTGTGTGTGTCTCCTCATCTTTCACGATAGATTGAGAGAGAGGTGTACCACACAGGGTAGCCTGGAAAACCGCGGTTGAACGTTGCTCGTTCACGAACGATATATCCGACTATATATTAGTAGGAGATGTGTAGTATAGAAGAGACGGGAGAAAATGTGGACCGGCTGTGAAGCTCGTTTTTTTAAAGCTGTACAACGAGAGTCTTGACACCCTACTCCTGTGGCCATAGCGCACAAGAGCTTGGGACGAATGACCGTGTACGGCCAGAGCCGGCTGCGAAGTCCCGCGAAATCTGTCTCTCTTTCTACATATATCATCTCTCTATGTATATCGGAGTTCGCGTATAACCAAGAGCACTAAACGTCGCCGCAATGCGCGTTCGTTGTGACACGAAATTCGAGAGGACCGGCTGCGAAGCTCGCTTTTAAAGCCGTGCGTCGCGAGTCCGACACCCGTCTCTGCCCGCGTACCGCGGCCACGAGTATTGGGACGAACGACCGCGCACGGCCAGAGCCGGCTGTGAAGTCCGTTTGTATCGATCGCGTTCAACAACGCGCAAAGAGAGAGTGCAAAGGGAGAGAGAGAAAAGAGAATTTGTTTCGAGAGGACCGGCTGCGAAGCTCGCTTTTAAAGCTGTGCGTCGCGAGTCCGACACCCGTCTCTGCCGCGTACTGCGGCACGAGTATTGGGACGAACGACCGCGCACGGCCAGCAGAGCCGGCTGTGAAGTCCGTTAGTATCGAATAATATGGTTCGCAAACTCTCTCCAAAGCGCAGCACACGACGCAACTCTTGAGAAACTTTATTTCGAAAGTAGTAGGAGGAGGAGGAGGAGGAGGAGTAGGAGGACCGGCTGTGAAGCTCGCTTTTAAAGCCGTGCGTCGCGAGTCCGACACCCGTCTCTGCCGCGTACCGCGGTCACGAGTATTGGGACGAACGACCGCGCACGGCCAGAGCCGGCCGTGAGTCCCCTCTCCCCTCATCTAACCCAGACCTAACTTATCGAAATCGTTCTCGACAAAAAAGAGGAGAGAGTGTGTGTATGGAGAGGAGGAATCGTCTGGATCCATGTATCGGGTTGTCTCTACGAAAAGACCCCGTCGTGTTCAGATTTCCCCACTCTGTGTTTTCCATTTTAAGGCTTTTCAATGTACTATTCGCCCGGCCGTCAGATACGCGAGACGAGCGTTGTGCTCTCTCTCGACCGTACTCTGACGGTTTCCGTCTTAACGGGACGTTCGTGTCGTTTTTTTTTTTTTTTAAAAAAAAAACGACGCCTGAATCTCCTTCGCGCGCTGGTTGGAGTTTTCAGGTATCGGCGTTCTTACGAACCGCAGAACAAGAGACATACACATATATACGATTGATGATCAATCAAATTATATACGATTACCCTGAACGGTGGATCACTTGGCTCGTGGGTCGATGAAGAACGCAGCTAATTGCGCGTCAACGTGTGAACTGCAGGACACATGAACATCGACATTTCGAACGCACATTGCGGTCCACGGATACAATTCCTGGACCACGCCTGGCTGAGGGTCGTTTACGTAACCAAATACTGCTTGCGTTGCTCTTCTAAGTCCCCGCCGTCGCTTACCTCTCCAAGAGACACAATTGGTATATTATAAGAAAAATTGTGTGGAGGGCGCAAAGAGCGTTTCTGAGTCGGGTTGCGAAGAAGATGCTATATATACGTACGAGCGATGGATGGGCGTATCGTCGGCGTTTGACGCGGTTCTGTGTGAAAATTGCCAATTTCGCATTGCGTTGTACTGTTTCCGGAGACGAAGACGATGGGTATATCTGACGTGTATCACACGGACTTGCGTGAGTGTTTTCGGCGTCGCGAGTCGTGTTTATTCATGTATAAACACGACCGCCCGCGAACACCGCTCCGTGCGCGACAGATCGAAATCTCTCTCTCCGCGTGGAACGGCTCGCATTCGCGGAAGAAGCGTTTCGCGCTCTCGAACGTTATACGCGCTCCCGACGTCGCCTGAAATGATGCGTATTCATATCCGAAAGGTTATACAATACATAAAAAGAGTC
>CAJYYI030000060.1:15000-20000 GCA_913789915.3 Sphecodes monilicornis
GGACTTTTCAAGTCTAGTATGCTTTATACCAATGGGGGGCCCAGTAGGGGGCCCCCGGTTCACGTTAAGGACTTTCGAGATTAAATGCTCTATACCAATGGGGGGGCCCAGTAGGGGGCCCCCAGTTCACGTTAAGGGCTTTTTAAGATTTTAGGCCATAAAGGCGATTTTAGATTCTACAGCCACGAAATCCTGAAGCCCGTCGAGGGCCACAGGAGCTCGAATTCAAAAAAGGCGAGCCCCAGAAATTTTTCGTTACTCCTGTAACAACAAAAGAGCAAAGTCCAGAAAATTTTAGATTTTAGAAGAGCATGTGCCACCACCACGGTCACCGTGGTCTCAGAAAGGGCATAGCAGAGGCCCAGAGAGTAACATTGGGCGCCCAGCCCCTCCTGTAGAGAAAAGGGCCATAACGCGCCTCGGCTGATTGCCGTCAGTCGCAACCGCACGGACGAGAATCTGGATCCCTGCGGAGTCACAAGTGACCGCGGTCCGGAGGCTCTCCAACAGGTTAGGGGATTCACCAACGCGCGGCCAGCAGACCGAGACACGGAATTCCTGCGGAGTCACTTAGTGACCGCGATTCCAAGTCCTATCGAGAGTCTGACTGGAAGCGCGTTGTAACTCGTTGTACCTGACCGAGGCACGGAAACCCCAGCGGAGTCAATGCCAACCCGTAGATAGTGGCTGCGACCGCGGTTCTAGGTCCTATCGGGAGTCAGGTGCAGAAGGTTCAAAACGCCGGGGACAGAGGCGCGGGGCTCCAGCGGAGTTACACTGTAACCGCGGTCCCGCGCACTGTGCCCAGGGCGAGAAAGCAACACGCCGCCGGTACTCGACCGAAGCTCGGAGCTCTAGCGGAGTTACACAGTAACCGCGGCTCCGCGCTCCATCGTGAGCCGAGGAAACGGGACGGCGCGTCGCTAAGGCTTTACCGGGGCACGGAGCTCTAGCGGAGTTACATCGTAACCGCGGCTCTGCGCCTTGCACGGTGATAGGAGAAAGCAATACGCGGCTACGACTTAGCCGAGGCTCGAGACCCCAGCGGAGTTACAATAGTAACCGCGGTCTTGGGCTCCATCGAGCGCTGAGTGTATAAGACAGCGTGCTGCTGCGGCCTAGCAGAGGACGGGATCTCCAGCGGAGTCACAAGGTGACCGCGAGCCCAGACTCTTACGTGTCAGGTTAAAAAGCCAATACGCCGCTGCTATTGACCGAGGCGCCAGGCCCTGGCGGAGTTGCAAAAGCAACCGCGGCCTGGCGTTCCATCGAGAGCCATGGCATACGAGCCCCAGCGACAGAGAAGACGGAATCGGCGGGTCCGCTCTAGACAGGAAAAACCTTACACACTCGGTTCTCCGAGAATCCAACCTCCTCTCCCAACACTGCCCCAATACCGACGTACCACCTCCGACACCTTCCAAGTTCTAAGCGCAAGAACGGAAGGAGTCAAACGTCGTGACAAAATCCACCGGGACCGGCACGTCTGAGCTCGTCCGAAGAGGTGACGGAACCGGGGATCCCCTCCGTGACACTAATCATTCTTTTACCCTTCCAGCTGACCCGGGCACTGGGGGTTGATCCAGCGGCACCAAATACTTACAAACATGATGGCATTTTTCAATCCAAAAAACTCCGGAGGTATAATTAGCCCTCCATTCGGATCTCCGGGTGAGGGCTGGATTGGGGAGCGTCATCGTGAAGACAACAACGATACGATCCGGGATGACAACAGTCCGTCATCCCAGACCAGAAGACAACAACAACGTGGGATGCATCAGCAACAACGTGGGATGCAACAGCAACAACGTGGGATGCAACGGCAACAACGAGGGACGCAACAGCGACAACGAGGGACACAAACGGTCGCATCACCAGTCGAGACGCAGAGCCGCCGGGTAACCCGTTCGATGGCCGCCTCCCTTGCGGACCATCGACACTGCGAGTTCACACCCGCACCCAGGCGCGCCCCTCGATCTGTGCCGACGGTGGTGCAGACCCAACAAGGTTTCGGTCTTCGCACCGTTCAAGTCCACCTCGTAAGGTGTGACGAAGCGCCCAGGTCGGTATCCCCGGCTGAGCGCCCAGCGTTCGAGGTAGAATTAGGCACTAGTACCGCGAATAGTACCGCGAGTAGCTCCGCGACAAACCGCGAAATCGAAACCGCGAACGCGCCCGCGACTGCGTCCCCGAGGGCCTCCGCGCCCAGCGTACCGATCGAAACGACCGAGCCCCACAGCGATGCCCCAACCCACTCGTGCGACTCAACTATCGAAAGGCTCTCAGAGCCCGCGCCCGCGTTCGCGACCACGGGACTTAGAATGATGCAGCTGAACATGCGACGTTCAGCTGTAGTCACAGGAGAGGTACGACAGCTCGTAGCTGAAAAACGTCTAGATGTCCTGCTATTGCAGGAAGTACACATCTGGCGGAAAGGCGCGAACTGTGTCGTCAGTGGATTAGGATCCGAAGTGAGAATAGCGGCTGCGCGCACACCAGGCCAAAGGCCGTGGGCAGCAGTAGCCGTCTGTAATCCCCACTTCGATGTAGTCTTCGTCTCACAGCTCAGCAACTCCCACTGTGCGTGTGCGGAGGTGTTAGCACCCGGCTTCTCATTCTATGTTGCATCGTGCTACTTCCAGTACAGCGACGAAATCGAGAAGCACCTCAGGCACCTCGAGACGGTGTTCCGCTCCCTGAGGGGGAAGAGACTAGTTGTTTCGTTAGATGCCAACGCGCGGTCGTCTCTCTGGGGCCCGCAGAGTACCGACGATAGAGGAGCCAAGTTGGAAGACCTCGTCGCAGCGTATGGAGTAGAAGTTGTGAACGACGTCAACCAACCACCAACTTACTGGACGGCGCAAGGCTCGTCATACATCGACGTGACCCTTGCGTCGCCATCCATGTCCCGATTCATCTGGGACTGGAAAGTGAAGTGCGACTGGACGACAAGCGATCACAACGCCGTAGACATCAGACTTAGGGTGCCGAAAGCCACAGCGGCGGAACGGAGCACTTTGACCGGCCGATTCGACGTCAAGCGGGCCGACTGGGAAAAGTTCACGGAAAGCCTGGCCGATCACTCTCGATCGAGGCTGGAGGTCCTTGAGCTGGAGTCCGCGGAAGATGTCGAGATAATGGCAAAAACACTCACAGACGTCATCACTGACGCCTGCACCGAGTCAATGCCAAGGAAACGTAAGTTTAGGAGGTCCAACCCGTGGTGGACAAGAGAGCTCACGAAGCTCAAGAGGACCGTGTACCGGCAAAGACGTGCCTTCCAGCGGGAAAGGGATGGTCCGACTCGCCTCCAGAAAAATGCAACATATCGCTCTTCCTTGCGACTATATAGCAGGGCGGTGAGAAAGGCCAAGCTCGAGAGCTGGCAAGAATTTGTAACGTCGCACGGGAACAAGGAACCCTGGGGTATCGTATACAAACTCCAGGCGAAGAAATTCCGAGTTGGGAGTGTTCTGAGCACTCTCCGGCGCGAAAATAACTTTACTCTTAGCGTAGTAGACACAGCCAGCCGACTGCTGGAAGCGCACGTTCCCGACGACCGGGAGGAGGAAGACACGCCAGAGCAGCGTGCAGTTAGGGAAGGCGCACAACTCGCGCCCAGCACAGAAGACTCCTCTCCATTTTCCAGGAAGGAAGTCAAAGGTGCTGTTAGATCTTTCGGCAACAACAAATCGCCAGGGCCGGATCTCGTCGAGGTCCGAGCGCTGAAAGCAGCAGTTGCAATAATCCCCGGTCAGCTGGTACGACTCTTCAACGGGTGCCTTCAGTGGGGCGTCTTTCCCTCTGCCTGGAAGGAGGGTTCACTTATAACACTCTTGAAGGGAGAAGGAAAAGACGTGAAGGACCCGAAATCCTACCGTCCCATCTGCCTCCTCTCCGTTATAGGAAAACTTTTCGAGAGGCTCCTCAAGAGCAGATTGGACCAGACAGCAATGGCCCCGGGAAGGATCTCCGATCGGCAGTTCGGCTTCATGCCAGGAAGGTCGACGGAAGACGCGATCGTGGAGCTGCGTCGCATGGTCGATGCTTCCGAGCATCGGTATGCGGTAGCGTTGCTTTTTGATATCTCGGGTGCCTTTGACAATGTCTGGTGGCCCCTAGTTTTTGAAAGTCTTAGAGAGCGAGACTGCCCACGGAACGTTTTCGAGGTAATCAGAAGTTACTTCGACGACCGTAGGGTGAGCATCGCAGTAGGGAAGCAGAAGGTTACCAAGCGAGCCACGAGAGGATGCCCGCAGGGCTCTGTCCTCGGCCCAGCATGCTGGAACCTAATGTTTGACGGTCTCCTGAGGTTGCTCGAAACCTCAGTTGAGGATAAGTACGTAGCGTACGCGGACGACCTAGTAGTCTTAGTTAACGGTGATAGCAGAAGAGAAGTAGAAATCAGGGGGCAACAAATTGTAGACCGAATCGTGGGCTGGTGCGAGACAGCTAAACTCGAACTGTCGGCCAGCAAGACCGAGGGAATAGTATTAAAGAGCGGACTAATTAAGCGAAACAAAATAGGCAGGAGAGGAGGAACGCGACCGGACAGAAAGCGGAAAGCCGCTAAGAACAAGCACGCGTGTCTCGAGAAGAGACCACCGACCATCCGACTAGGGCAGAAATCGATAGCGTTTAGAACAGTAGTGCGTTACCTAGGCGTCCACTTCGACAAGAATATGGGTGTCCGATCCCATTGCAACTACCTACGTGACAAGGTCGGGTCACTCTTTAACGGGCTCGCGAAACTCGCTAGACGTAAATGGGGACTCCGCTTCAAGGCCCTGTCAGTAATGTACCGCGGAGTCTTCCTTCCCATCGCGACATATGCAGCCGCTGGGTGGTCCGACAGGTGCACCGAGTCGGACTTGAGAATCCTTAGGTCCACGCAGCGCACTGCCCTATTAGCAATAACCAGCGCCTACCGACGGGCGTCCTGGGACAGTCTATGCGTACTGGGCGGAGCGGTCCCCATCGACGTCCAAGTAGAAAAGTAC
>CAJYYI030000060.1:25000-27500 GCA_913789915.3 Sphecodes monilicornis
CGGAGCAGTCTGCATTTTCAATATGTGTCTTAAAACGCACCGTTTAATCGATTGATATTGCTGAAATTCGTGAAAAATAAATTTTGAAAGAGTTTCATACGTCGGTGAATGTGCCGCTGGACTTAGAAAATTTTCGGAGCACGCCGCGAGAACGATCGCTGCTCCGTTTCAAAAATTATTACTCCGAAAGTACGCATCGGAGCAGTCTGCATTTTCAATATGTGTCTTAAAACGCACCGTTTAATCGATTGATATTGCTGAAATTCGTGAAAAATAAATTTTGAAAGAGTTTCATACGTCGGTGAATGTGCCGCTGGGACTTAGAAAATTTTCGGAGCACGCCGCGAGAACGATCGCTGCTCCGTTTCAAAAATTATTACTCCGAAAGTACGCATCGGAGCAGTCTGCATTTTCAATATGTGTCTTAAAACGCACCGTTTAATCGATTGATATTGCTGAAATTCGTGAAAAATAAATTTTGAAAGAGTTTCATACGTCGGTGAATGTGCCGCTGGGACTTTAGAAAATTTTCGGAGCACGCCGCGAGAACGATCGCTGCTCCGTTTCAAAAATTATTACTCCGAAAGTACGCATCGGAGCAGTCTGCATTTTCAATATGTGTCTTAAAACGCACCGTTTAATCGATTGATATTGCTGAAATTCGTGAAAAATAAATTTTGAAAGAGTTTCATACGTCGGTGAATGTGCCGCTGGGACTTAGAAAAGTTTCGGAGCACGCCGCGAGAACGATCGCTGCTCCGTTTCAAAAATTATTACCTCCGAAAGTACGCATCGGAGCAGTCTGCATTTTCAATATGTGTCTTAAAACGCACCGTTTAATCGATTGATATTGCTGAAATTCGTGAAAAATAAATTTTGAAAGAGTTTCATACGTCGGTGAATGTGCCGCTGGGACTTAGAAAATTTTCGGAGCACGCCGCGAGAACGATCGCTGCTCCGTTTCAAAAATTATTACTCCGAAAGTACGCATCGGAGCAGTCTGCATTTTCAATATGTGTCTTAAAACGCACCGTTTAATCGATTGATATTGTTGAAATTCGTGAAAAATAAATTTTGAAAGAGTTTCATACGTCGATGAATGTGCCGCGGGACTTAGAAAATTTTCGGAGCGCACCGCTCCCGAGTAGTACGCTCGGCCATTATTTGCAATTATTTTTGTTAATATGCTTCAGAACGAATTTTTAATACGATATTTGTTGTTAAAACGCCAATTGTTACAATGATCCTAACATTAAAAATCGTTTAAGAACATTATTAAAAAAGTTTACTCTTGACCGTGAGAGCTAAAAAATTTTCGGAGTACCGTGATATATAATGAAAAGTTGTGTATTTTATGTAGAATAATCTAGTAATGTGAAAATTTGTTGAATTTGAGAACGCCTTTTTTCGCGGTGAACGTGCCGCGGGACTTGGAAAATTTTCGGAGCGCGCCGCTCCGAGTAGTACGCTCGCCCATTATTTGCAATTATTTTTGTTAATATGCTTCAGAACGAATTTTTATTACGATATTTGTTGTTAAAACACTAATTGTTACAATGATCTAACATTAAAATCGTTTAAGAACATTATTTAAAAAAGTTTACTCTTGACCGTGAGGACTTGGAGAATTTTCGGAGCGCGCCGCTCCGAGTAGTACGCTCGCCCATTATTTGCAATTATTTTTGTTAATATGCTTCAGAACGAATTTTTATTACGATATTTGTTGTTAAAACACTAATTGTTACAATGATCTAACATTAAAAATCGTTTAAGAACATTATTAAAAAAGTTTACTCTTGACCGTGAGGACTTGGAGAATTTTCGGAGCGCTGCCGCTCCGAGTAGTACGCTCGCCCATTATTTGCAATTATTTTTGTTAATATGCTTCAGAACGAATTTTTATTACGATATTTGTTGTTAAAACACTAATTGTTACAATGAACTAACATTAAAAATCGTTTAAGAACATTATTAAAAAAGTTTACTCTTGACCGTGAGGACTTAGAGAATTTTCGGAGCGCGCCGCTCCGAGTAGTACGCTCGCCCATTATTTGCAATTATTTTTGTTAATATGCTTCAGAACGAATTTTTATTACGATATTTGTTGTTAAAACACTAATTGTTACAATGATCTAACATTAAAAATCGTTTAAGAACATTATTAAAAAAGTTTACTCTTGACCGTGAGGACTTAGAGAATTTTCGGAGCGCGCCGCTCCGAGTAGTACGCTCGCCCATTATTTGCAATTATTTTTGTTAATATGCTTCAGAACGAATTTTTATTACGATATTTGTTGTTAAAACACTAATTGTTACAATGATCTAACATTAAAAATCGTTTAAGAACATTATTAAAAAAGTTTACTCTTGACCGTGAGAGCTAAAAAATTTTCGGAGTACCGTGATATATAATGAAAAGTTGTGTATTTTATGTAGAATAATCTAGTAATGTGAAAATTTGTTGAATTTGAGAAAAAAAATTTTCACTCATTTTTGCGGC
>CAJYYI030000061.1:0-32293 GCA_913789915.3 Sphecodes monilicornis
AGAATATACTAGAATATACTAGAATATACTAGGATATACCAGAATATACTAGAATGTACCAGAATATACTAGAATATACTAGAATATACCATAGTATACTAGAATATACTAGAATATAGTAGAATATACTAGAATTCACTAGAATATACCAGAATGTACTAGAATATACTAGAATATACGAGAATATACCATAATATACTAGAATATACTAGAATATACGAGAATATACTAGAATATACTGGAATATACTAGAATATACTAGAATATAGTAGAATAACACTAGAATATACTAGAATATACCTGAATGTACTAGAATATACTAGAATATACTAGAATATACCAGATTATACTAGAATATACTAGAATATACCAGATTATACTAGAATATACTAGAATATACAAGAATATACTACAAAATACTAGAATATACTAGAATATACAAGAATATACTACAATATACTAGAATATACTAGAATATACCTGCATATACTTGAGTATACTACAATATAATAGAATATACCTGAATATGCTACAATATACTAGAATATTCTAGAATATACCAGAATATGATAGCAAGTAATAGAATATACTAGAATATTCCAGAATATGCTAGAATATACTAGAATATACTAGAATATACCAGAATATGAGAGAATGTAATAGTATATACTAGAATATACTAAAATATACCATAATATACTAGAATATAATAGAATATACCAGAATATACTAAAATATACTAGAATATAATAGAATATACCAGAATATACTAGAATATACTAGAATATACCAGAATATACTTGAATATACTAGAATATACCAGAATATGAGAGAATGTAATAGTATATACTAGAATATACTAAAATATACCATAATATACTGGAATATCATAGAATATATTAGAATATACAATAATATACTAGGATATACCATAATATCCTAGAATATACTGGAATACACTAGATTATACTAGAATATTATAGAATATATCAGAATATACTCAAATATACTAAAATATACTAGAATATACTAGAATATACTAGAATATACTAGAATATACTAGAATATACTAGAATATACTAGAATATACTAGAATATACTAGGATATACCATACTATCCTAGAATATACTAGAATACACTAGAATATACTAGAATATAATAGAATATACTTGAATATACCAGAATATACTAGAATATAATAGAATATGCTAGAATATACTAGAATATAGTAGAATATACCAGAATATGAGAGAATGTAATAGTATATACTAGAATATACTAAAATATACCATAATATACTAGAATATAATAGAATATACCAGAATATACTAAAATATACTAGAATATAATAGAATATACCAGAATATACTAGAATATACTAGAATATACCAGAATATACTTGAATATACTAGAATATACATTAATATCCTGGAATATACTAGAATATACTAGAATATACTAGAATATACTAGGATATACCAGAATATACTAGAATATACCAGAATATACTAGAATACACTAGAATATACTAGAATATACCATAGTATACTAGAATATACTAGAATATAGTAGAGTATACTAGAATATACTAGAATATACTAGAATATACTAGAATATACTAGAATATACCAGAATATACTTGAATATACTAGAATATACATTAATATCCTGGAATATACTAGAATATACTAGAATATACTAGAATATACTAGGATATACCAGAATATACTAGAATATACCAGAATATACTAGAATATACTAGAATATACTAGAATATAGTAGAATATACTAGAATATTCTAGAATATACTAGAATATACTAGAATATACTAGAATATACTAGAATATACTAGAATATACTAAAATATACTAGAATATACTAGAATATACTAGAATATACTAGAATATACTAGAATATACTAGGATATACCATAATATCCTAGAATATACTAGAATACACTAGGATATACTAGAATATAATAGAATATACCAGAATATACTAAAATATACTAGAATATACTAGAATATACCAGAATATACCAGAATATACTAGAATATACTAGAATATACTAGAATATACTAGAATATACCATAGTATACTAGAATATACTAGAATATACTAGAATATACTAGAATATAGTAGAATATACTAGAATATACTAGAATATTCTAGAATATTCTAGTATATTCTAGAATATACTAGAATATTCTAGAATATACTAGAATATTCTAGAATATACTAGAATATACTAGAATATACTAGAATATACTATAATATACTAGAATATACTAGAATATACCAGAACATGATAGAATGTAATAGTATATACTAGAATATACTAGAATATACCATAATATACTAGATTATACTAGAATATACTAGAATATTCCACAATGTACTAGAATATGCGAGAATATACCAGAATATACTAGAATATACTAGAATATACCAGAAAATGATAGAATATACTAGAATATACCAGAAAATGATAGAATGTAATAGTATATACTAGAATATACTAGAATATACTAGAATATAGTAGAATATACTAGAATTCACTAGAATATACCAGAATGTACTAGAATATACTAGAATATACGAGAACATACCAGAATATACTAGAATATACTAGAATATACCATAGTATACTAGAATAAACTAGA
This sequence comes from Sphecodes monilicornis, assembly GCA_913789915.3. Lineage (NCBI taxonomy): Eukaryota > Metazoa > Arthropoda > Insecta > Hymenoptera > Halictidae > Sphecodes > Sphecodes monilicornis. Next base: position 2,665 of record CAJYYI030000061.1, read on the forward strand.
ATATACTGGAATATACTAGAATATACTAGAATATAGTAGAATATACCAGAATTCAATAGAATATACCAGAATGTACTAGAATATACTAGAATATACTAGAATATACTAGAATATTCTAGAATATACTAGAATATACGAGAATATACTAGAATATACTATAATATACTAGAATATACTAAAATATAATAGAATATACTAGAATATACTAGAATATACTAGAATATACTAGGATATACCATAATATCCTAGAATATACTCGAATACACTAGAATCTACTAGAATATAATAGAATATACCAGAATATACTAAAATATACTAGAATATAATAGAATATACCAGAATATACTAGAACATACTAGAATATACCAGAATATACTTGAATATACTAGAATATACATTAATATCCTGGAATACACTAGAATATACTAGAATATACTAGAATATACTAGGATATACCAGAATATACTAGAATGTACCAGAATATACTAGAATATACTAGAATATACCATAGTATACTAGAATATACTAGAATATAGTAGAATATACTAGAATTCACTAGAATATACCAGAATGTACTAGAATATACTAGAATATACGAGAATATACCACAATATACTAGAATATACTAGAATATACCATAGTATACTAGAATATACTAGAATATACTGGAATATACTAGAATATACTAGAATATAGTAGAATATACTAGAATTCACTAGAATATACCTGAATGTACTAGAATATACTAGAATATACTAGAATATACCAGATTATACTAGAATATACTAGAATATACCAGATTATACTAGAATATACTAGAATATACAAGAATATACTACAATATACTAGAATATACTAGAATATACAAGAATATACTACAATATACTAGAATATACTAGAATATACCTGCATATACTTGAGTATACTACAATATAATAGAATATACCTGAATATGCTACAATATACTAGAATATTCTAGAATATACCAGAATATGATAGCAAGTAATAGAATATACTAGAATATTCCAGAATATGCTAGAATATACTAGAATATACTAGAATATACCAGAATATGAGAGAATGTAATAGTATATACTAGAATATACTAAAATATACCATAATATACTAGAATATAATAGAATATACCAGAATATACTAAAATATACTAGAATATAATAGAATATACCAGAATATACTAGAATATACTAGAATATACCAGAATATACTTGAATATACTAGAATATACCAGAATATGAGAGAATGTAATAGTATATACTAGAATATACTAAAATATACCATAATATACTGGAATATCATAGAATATATTAGAATATACAATAATATACTAGGATATACCATAATATCCTAGAATATACTGGAATACACTAGATTATACTAGAATATTATAGAATATATCAGAATATACTCAAATATACTAAAATATACTAGAATATACTAGAATATACCAGAATATACTAGAATATACTAGAATATACTAGAATATACTAGAATATACTAGAATATACTAGGATATACCATAATATCCTAGAATATACTAGAATACACTAGAATATACTAGAATATAATAGAATATACTTGAATATACCAGAATATACTAGAATATAATAGAATATACTAGAATATACTAGAATATAATAGAATATACCAGAATATGAGAGAATGTAATAGAATATACTAGAATATACTAAAATATACCATAATATACTAGAATATAATAGAATATACCAGAATATACTAAAATATACTAGAATATAATAGAATATACCAGAATATACTAGAATATACTAGAATATACCAGAATATACTTGAATATACTAGAATATACATTAATATCCTAGAATATACTAGAATATACTAGAATATACTAGGATATACCAGAATATACTAGAATATACCAGAATATACTAGAATATACGAGAATATACTAGAATATACCATAGTATACTAGAATATACTAGAATATAGTAGAGTATACTAGAATATACTAGAATATACTAGAATATACTAGAATATACTAGAATATACCAGAATATACTTGAATATACTAGAATATACATTAATATCCTGGAATATACTAGAATATACTAGAATATACTAGAATATACTAGGATATACCAGAATATACTAGAATATACCAGAATATACTAGAATATACTAGAATATACTAGAATATAGTAGAATATACTAGAATATTCTAGAATATACTAGAATATACTAGAATATACTAGAATATACTATAATATACTAGAATATACTAAAATATACTAGAATATACTAGAATATACTAGAATATACTAGAATATACTAGAATATACTAGGATATACCATAATATCCTAGAATATACTAGAATACACTAGAATATACTAGAATATAATAGAATATACCAGAATATACTAAAATATACTAGAATATACTAGAATATACCAGAATATACCAGAATATACTAGAATGTACCAGAATATACTAGAATATACTAGAATATACCATAGTATACTAGAATATACTAGAATATACTAGAATATACTAGAATATAGTAGAATATACTAGAATATACTAGAATATTCTAGAATATTCTAGTATATTCTAGAATATACTAGAATATTCTAGAATATACTAGAATATTCTAGAATATACTAGAATATACTAGAATATACTAGAATATACTATAATATACTAGAATATACTAGAATATACCAGAACATGATAGAATGTAATAGAATATACTAGAATATACTAGAATATACCATAATATACTAGATTATACTAGAATATACTAGAATATTCCAGAATGTACTAGAATATACGAGAATATACCAGAATATACTAGAATATACTAGAATATACCAGAAAATGATAGAATATACTAGAATATACCAGAAAATGATAGAATGTAATAGTATATACTAGAATATACTAGAATATACTAGAATATAGTAGAATATACTAGAATTCACTAGAATATACCAGAATGTACTAGAATATACTAGAATATACGAGAATATACCAGAATATACTAGAATATACTAGAATATACCATAGTATACTAGAATATACTAGAATATACTGGAATATACTAGAATATACTAGAATATAGTAGAATATACTAGAATTCAATAGAATATACCAGAATGTACTAGAATATACTAGAATATACTAGAATATACCAGATTATACTAGAATATACTAGAATATACCAGATTATACTAGAATATACTAGAATATACAAGAATATACTATAATATACTAGAATATACTAGAATATACCTGCATATACTTGAATATACTACAATATAATAGAATATACTAGGATATACCAGAATATACTAGAATATACCAGAATATACTAGAATATACTAGAATATAGCATAGTATACTAGAATATACTACAATATAGCAGAATATACTACAATATAGCAGAATATACTAGAATATTCTAGGATATACCAGAATATACTAGAATATAGCAGAATATACTAGAATATACCAGAATATACCACAATATACCAGAATATACTAGAATATACTAGAATATACTAGAATATACCAGAATATGAGAGAATGTAATAGTATATACTAGAATATACTAAAATATACCATAATATACTGGAATATCATAGAATATATTAGAATATACAATAATATACTAGGATATACCATAATATCCTAGAATATACTAGAATACACTAGAATATACTAGAATATTATAGAATATATCAGAATATACTCAAATATACTAAAATATACTAGAATATACTAGAATATACCAGAATATACTAGAATATACTAGAATATACTAGAATATACTAGAATATACTAGAATATACTAGGATATACCATACTATCCTAGAATATACTAGAATACACTAGAATATACTAGAATATAATAGAATATACTTGAATATACCAGAATATACTAGAATATAATAGAATATGCTAGAATATACTAGAATATAGTAGAATATACCAGAATATGAGAGAATGTAATAGTATATACTAGAATATACTAAAATATACCATAATATACTAGAATATAATAGAATATACCAGAATATACTAAAATATACTAGAATATAATAGAATATACCAGAATATACTAGAATATACTAGAATATACCAGAATATACTTGAATATACTAGAATATACATTAATATCCTAGAATATACTAGAATATACTAGAATATACTAGGATATACCAGAATATACTAGAATATACCAGAATATACTAGAATATACGAGAATATACTAGAATATACCATAGTATACTAGAATATACTAGAATATAGTAGAGTATACTAGAATATACTAGAATATACTAGAATATACTAGAATATTCTAGAATATACCAGAATATACTTGAATATACTAGAATATACATTAATATCCTGGAATATACTAGAATATACTAGAATATACTAGAATATACTAGGATATACCAGAATATACTAGAATATACCAGAATATACTAGAATATACTAGAATATACTAGAATATAGTAGAATATACTAGAATATTCTAGAATATACTAGAATATACGAGAATATACTAGAATATACTATAATATACTAGAATAGACTAAAATATAATAGAATATACTAGAATATACTAGAATATACTAGAATATACTAGAATATACTAGGATATACCATAATATCCTAGAATATACTAGAATACACTAGGATATACTAGAATATAATAGAATATACCAGAATATACTAAAATATACTAGAATATACTAGAATATACCAGAATATACCAGAATATACTAGAATATACTAGAATATACTAGAATATACTAGAATATACCATAGTATACTAGAATATACTAGAATACACTTGAATATACTAGAATATAGTAGAATATACTAGAATATACTAGAATATTCTAGAATATACTACAATATTCTAGAATATACTAGAATATTCTAGAATATACTAGAATATTCTAGAATATACTAGAATATACTAGAATATACTAGAATATACTATAATATACTAGAATATACTAGAATATACCAGAACATGATAGAATGTAATAGTATATACTAGAATATACTAGAATATACCATAATATACTAGATTATACTAGAATATACTAGAATATTCCAGAATGTACTAGAATATACGAGAATATACCAGAATATACTAGAATATACTAGAATATACCAGAAAATGATAGAATATACTAGAATATACCAGAAAATGATAGAATATAATAGTATATACTAGAATATACTAGAATATACTAGAATATAGTAGAATATACTAGAATACACTAGAATATACCAGAATGTACTAGAATATACTAGAATATACGAGAATATACCAGAATATACTAGAATATACTAGAATATACCATAGTATACTAGAATATACTAGAATATACTTGAATATACTAGAATATACTAGAATATAGTAGAATATACTAGAATTCAATAGAATATACCAGAATGTACTAGAATATACTAGAATATACTAGAATATACCAGATTATACTAGAATAGACTAGAATATACCAGATTATACTAGAATATACTAGAATATACAAGAATATACTACAATATACTAGAATATACTAGAATATACCTGCATATACTTGAATATACTACAATATAATAGAATATACTAGGATATACCAGAATATACTAGAATATACCAGAATATACTAGAATATACTAGAATATAGCATAGTATACTAGAATATACTACAATATAGCAGAATATACTACAATATAGCAGAATATACTAGAATATTCTAGGATATACCAGAATATACTAGAATATAGCAGAATATACTAGAATATACCAGAATATACCACAATATACCAGAATATACTAGAATATACTAGAATATACTAGAATATACCAGAATATGAGAGAATGTAATAGTATATACTAGAATATACTAAAATATACCATAATATACTGGAATATCATAGAATATATTAGAATATACAATAATATACTAGGATATACCATAATATCCTAGAATATACTGGAATACACTAGATTATACTAGAATATTATAGAATATATCAGAATATACTCAAATATACTAAAATATACTAGAATATACTAGAATATACCAGAATATACTAGAACATACTAGAATATACCAGAATATACTTGAATATACTAGAATATACATTAATATCCTGGAATACACTAGAATATACTAGAATATACTAGAATATACTAGGATATACCAGAATATACTAGAATATACCAGAATATACTAGAATATACTAGAATATACTAGAATATACCATAATATCCTAGAATATACTAGAATATACTAGAATATACTAGAATATCCGAGAATATACTGTAATATACTAGAATATACTAAAATATAACATAATATACTAGAATACCATAGAATATATTAGAATATACAATAATATACTAGGATATACCATAATATCCTAGAATATACTGGAATACACTAGAATATACTAGAATATACCAGAATATACTAGAATATACTAGAATATACAAGAATATACTATAATATACTAGAATATACTATAATATACCTGCATATACTAGAATATAATACAATATAATAGAATATACTAGAATATACCTGCATATGCTACAATATACTAGAATATTCTAGAATATACCAGAATATGATAGCAAGTAATAGAATATACTAGAATATTCCAGAATATGCGAGAATATACTAGAATATACTAAAATATACCAGAATATGATAGAAAGTAATAGAATATACAAGAATATACCAGAATATACTAGAATATACTAGAATATACTAGAATATACCGTAGTATACTAGAATATACCTGAATATACTAGAATATAGCAGAATATAATAGAATATACCAGAATATACTAGAATATACCATAATATCCTAGAATATAGTAGAATATACTAGAATATACCATAATATCCTAGAATATACTAGAATATACTAGAATATATTAGAATATTCTAGAATATACTAGAATATTCTAGAATATACTAGAATATACTAGAATATTCTAGGATATACCAGAATATACTAGAATATACTAGAATATACCATAATATCCTAGAATACACTAGAATAAACTAGAATACACCATAATATCCTAGAATATACTAGAATGTACTAGAATATACTGGAATATACTAGAATATCCGAGAATATCCGAGAATATACTGTAATATACTAGAATATACTAAAATATATCATAATATACTAAAATATCATAGAATATATTAGAATATACTAAAATATACTAAAATATATTAGAATATACTAGAATATACCAGAATATACTAGAATATACTAGAATATACTAGAATATACCAGAAAATGATAGAATATACTAGAATATACCAGAAAATGATAGAATGTAATAGTATATACTAGAATATACTAGAATATACTAGAATATAGTAGAATATACTAGAATTCACTAGAATATACCAGAATGTACTAGAATATACTAGAATATACGAGAACATACCAGAATATACTAGAATATACTAGAATATAACATAGTATACTAGAATATACTAGAATATACTGGAATATACTAGAATATACTAGAATATAGTAGAATATACTAGAATTCACTAGAATATACCAGAATGTACTAGAATATACTAGAATATACTAGAATATACCAGATTATACTAGAATATACTAGAATATACTAAAATATAACATAATATACTAGAATATCATAGAATATATTAGAATATACAATAATATACTAGGATATACCATAATATCCTAGAATATACTGGAATACACTAGAATATACTAAAATATTATAGAATATACCGTAGTATACTAGAATATACCTGAATATACTAGAATATAGCAGAATATACTAGAATATGCTAGAATATACTAGGATATACCAGAATATACTAGAATATACCAGAATATACTAGAATATACTAGAATATACCATAGTATACTAGAATATACTAGAATATAGTAGAATATACTAGAATATACCAGAATATACTAGAATACACTAGAATATACTAGAATATACTAGAATACACCAGAATATACTAGAATATAGTAGAATATACTAGAATATACTAGAATATTCTAGAATATGCTAGAATATTCTAGAATATACTAGAATATACCATACTATACTAGAATATACTAGAATATACTAGAATATACTAGAATATACTAGAATATACCAGAATATACTAGAATATACTAGAATATACTAGAATATACTAGAATATACTAGAATATACTAGAATATACCAGAAAATGATAGAATGTAATAGTATATACTAGAATATACTAGAATATACTAGAATATACTAGAATATACTATAATATACTATAATATACTAGAATATACTAGAATATACCAGAACATGATAGAATGTAATAGTATATACTAGAATATACTGGAATATACCATAATATACTAGATTATACTAGAATATACTAGAATATTCCAGAATGTACTAGAATATACGAGAATATACCGGAATATACTAGAATATACTAGAATATACCATACTATACTAGAATATACTAGAATATACTAGAATATACTAGAATATACTAGAATATACTAGAATATACCAGAAAATGATAGAATGTAATAGTATATACTAGAATGTACTAGAATATACTAGTATATTCCAGAATATACTAGAATATACTAGAATGTACTAGAATATACTAGAATATACTAGAATATACTAGATTATACTAGAATATACTAGAATATACCAGATTATACTAGAATATACTAGAATATACAAGAATATACTACAATATACTAGAATATACTAGAATATACCTGCATATACTTGAATATACTACAATATAATAGAATATACTAGAATATACCTGAATATGCTACAATATACTAGAATATTCGAGAATATACCAGAATATGATAGCAAGTAATAGAATATACTAGAATATTCCAGAATATGCTAGAATATACTAGAATATACTAAAATATACCAGAATATGTTAGAAAGTAATAGAATATACAAGAATATACCAGAATATACTAGAATATACTAGAATATACTTGAATATACCAGAATATACTAGAATATAATAGAATATGCTAGAATATACTAGAATATAGTAGAATATACCAGAATATGAGAGAATGTAATAGTATATACTAGAATATACTAAAATATACCATAATATACTAGAATATAATAGAATATACCAGAATATACTAAAATATACTAGAATATAATAGAATATACCAGAATATACTAGAATATACTAGAATATACCAGAATATACTTGAATATACTAGAATATACATTAATATCCTGGAATACACTAGAATATACTAGAATATACTAGAATATACTAGGATATACCAGAATATACTAGAATATACCAGAATATACTAGAATACACTAGAATATACTAGAATATACCATAGTATACTAGAATATACTAGAATATAGTAGAATATACTAGAATATACTAGAATATACTAGAATATACTAGAATATTCTAGAATATACCAGAATATACTTGAATATACTAGAATATACATTAATATCCTGGAATATACTAGAATATACTAGAATATACTAGAATATACTAGGATATACCAGAATATACTAGAATATACCAGAATATACTAGAATATACTAGAATATACTAGAATATAGCATAGTATACTAGAATATACTACAATATAGTAGAATATACTAGTATATTCTAGGATATACCAGAATATACTAGAATATAATAGAATATGCTAGAATATACTAGAATATACCAGAATATGAGAGAATGTAATAGTATATACTAGAATATACTAAAATATACCATAATATACTGGAATATCATAGAATATATTAGAATATACAATAATATACTAGGATATACCATAATATCCTAGAATATACTGGAATACACTAGATTATACTAGAATATAATAGAATATATCAGAATATACTCAAATATACTAAAATATACTAGAATATACTAGAATATACCAGAATATACTAGAATATACTAGAATATAGTAGAATATACTAGAATATTCTAGAATATACTAGAATATACGAGAATATACTAGAATCTACTATAATATACTAGAATAGACTAAAATATAATAGAATATACTAGAATATACTAGAATATACTAGAATATACTAGGATATACCATAATATCCTAGAATATACTAGAATACACTAGAATCTACTAGAATATAATAGAATATACCAGAATATACTAAAATATACTAGAATATAATAGAATATACCAGAATATACCAGAATATACTAGAATGTACCAGAATATACTAGAATATACTAGAATATACCATAGTATACTAGAATATACTAGAATACACCAGAATATACTAGAATATACTAGAATATGAGAGGCCATCTTTTGCGCACAGACGATTGCGCACATCGGTTTTGCACACAGTTCTTTTGGACACATTATTATTGGACACACGGCTATTTTGGACACAGTATTATTGGACACACGGCACTTTTGCACACGGTAATATTGGACACATGGATCAGACACACATTATGAATTGCGCACACGCGTATAGTATTTCACACAGAATTCAAGCAGTTTGCTTATCATCATAAATTGTGTTGTGTGACTAGTTTATGGTTATACTTTCTGATTACTTTTTCTAGGTATAGTATCAGAATTTGTCAGTGGTGTTACGTTTATATAGGTGATTGTGTGAAAAATTGATAAATATATCATAAAATACTACGGTTTTAAGTAATTTATTTTGCATACTATCTGTATTAGATTCGTTTATTTTGCTAGTGGCATTTTAAATATTATTTTGTGATTGTGAATGAGTGAATACAAACATTATAAAAGAGATACGGATAATTGATTCTATTTTTTCAGGTTACTATACACAATGTTATTACAGTTATACAGTTAGTACAATATTTTGTTTCACGACGACAGTTAAGGTTAAGGTTAAGTCTAATATTTGTTACTTGATTGCAATATACGCATGTAAATGAAGTTAATGTGAAGATGATGTAAAATAGTAGCAAAGAAATTATGTTGCAACTTTAAAAATGGTTGTGATTTATTTTATTTTCTTATTACAGATGACATAGTGACCTGTAAACAAGATTGAATATTTTTGGACCACTGGTTGCTTAGTTTAGATATCAATTTCCTTTATTAATAATACCACAATTACATAGTATGTAAAAGCAATTCTAGTTTTCACTGTTCTAAATATATTGGAAAAATGCATGCGTGTGGGAATGAAGCTGAATTAAATTAAATGAGTTGGAACTGTATGGATCGCAAAGAATTAAGCTTCAAACAAGGTATGTTAATTTGACCAGATATGTGTACAAATTAGTAAAATAAGAATAATTTGCTTTTATGATACATAAATTATTCTTAATTACATCTTTTGTGTGTAATATAACGACAACTCTTTGAAAAAGTATGCACAAAATCAATATTGAATTTTCACATTGGAATATAATTTATGTGTTGCAGAAATGATTGATTTAAAAATAGTGGTTCTTGACGGTACCAATCATGATAGGACCATTGACGCTATAAAACTTGTAAGTACTTGTTATATTATCTAATTTATTTTAGTAATCCTTAAGTCGTTTAATGCTATTTACAACATTAAAAGTAAATAATGCTTTCTTGTTTCAGGTATTACTTATCATTTTACTATTTTGTAGTTTTGGAATTGGCCCTGTGTATTTGTAATATGGTAATAAAATAATTATATTGTTATATTGAACTTTATTTGTATACATAAAATAATAGTAACATACATATGAATTCTTGTATGCATGTGTGTATACAGCATCTATATAAAATATTGTTTTAGGTGATGCTGTTGCCACTAACATATACTGCAGTTTTTTCATTTAAGAATATCAATCAAATTTCAAGTGGTATTCTCTGTACATTTATGGTGGAGGCCGATTATATATCAATTGGATGCCGAAATCTGATTAAAATATTTTAGATAAGTAAATTCTATCTATAAAATGTTAGTACAAAAGTGATTGACATGATACTTTGCGTTTCTTCTATTATATTTTACAGGCGATGCAATCTATGCCAAATAGAATTCTCTGAGGACTTCCAAGGATTTGAGAACCTGATATTGAGATACTGAGAATAAAATTCTTCGCCTGCGTCTATTGTGAAGAAAAAGTCATTCTTCCTCATTCTGGAGAACTATTATGCAAGTCATTTTATAGTATGTGGTTAAATGCAGCTTATACTAGTTTTTGTGATACAATCATGTTATGGTTTCACTACACGACACACTATTTTAAGTATCTAAACATTTACAACAAAATTTGTAGCTTCTAAGCGAATACATGTTGAACCTAACAACCAGAGCTGGGCATTATTTCAGATACAATATTTTAAAACTTATTTGAAATATTATTTGAAATAAAAGGTTATTTCACAAAAATGTTTCACTATTTGAAATAAATTATATTATATTTTGTCCAACAAAGTAATTTTAGAAAATGATTATCTATTCTTTTATTTCGTGAAATACACCAGTTCAAATAATAAAATAACAAGTTATTTTCTTACTTGAGATAAGTATTTCAAATGTCAAATAACATGTTATTTTATTATTTCAAGTAATTTAAGGTACCTCAAATAATGAAACGACAAATAATTACTGCATATAGTTATTTCATTATATGTGAAGGCAAAAAATACGTTATGTTTGTTTGTTAATTAGTTGTTATACAAATGTGTAAATTATTATTTTGTCGATTTTCTAATTTATTTACCAAGAAAGTATTACCTATGGTAATGTTGTTAAATAATTACGATTACAAGTATTAATTTGGTATATAGTAATGTATAATATTCATAGTCATATTACAAATCATTGTGTAAATTATTCATTATTAATATATAAATATACAATATTGTTGCGTACAACGCCATCCGTATTGTTGTATAATACATAAATATACAATAAATATTAAAAATATATTATAAATGAAAATATGGTTCTAGTTCTTTTAAATCTTTATTGCTACTCATCAATAATTTATTTTCCAAACTAAACATAAATAAGGCGAAATTTCAGATTACAATTAGTATCATACATTTCTCTTAATTATTTCAAATGACTACGCCAAAATAAATTATAATAAAGTTGTTATTTAATGTAAATGTACTCAAATAAATTCCTCTCAAATAGTTATTTCATAAAGTTTATTTGATATAATGTTATTTTCAATAATTAACTTATTATCTAACAACTCTAGTATATTCGTGCATCAATTCGTGAAGAAAAAGAGTTTCATTACATAAGCTAAGGCGATCTCGTTTTTCTATTAGAAAATTTTTCAATAGTGTTTTCAATTTGCAAATTACTTTTATATGATTACTGACAAATTTGTCTGTGTAACTTTTTGCGTGTATTATATTGTGTATTTTATAATGCTTATTATTCAGAGTTCATTGTTATTATGCGTTTGTTTATGTTTCAATTATAAAACCTAAATTTCCAATTATCGTCTAATGAATCTTTACTACCATTTAGTATTTATTAGTGCAAAATTGTATACATTATTTAGATGAAAATGTCCTCCTTTCGTGCATATGAAAGACTGGAATATAAAGTACATGTGAGTGAAGAAATTAAAAAATTGTGTCACTATATTTTTCAAATAATACCTCCAATCCTAACTTTACTTACACGGTCTCTGCAGGCATTTGTTTTGCAGTTAACTTTCGTTTGTTTCTGATACTTTCGTTTGTTTCTATGTTCATATTTTCTATATTCAATCTTCTTTTAGTGGTTTTCATAATTTATATAGTTTTGCTGTGATTATTGCTGTCCATTTAAAATGGAAAAAATTCCCGGAAAATCGGTCGGTAGTTTTATTTACGTATATAACGATTATACGTATAATAAAGACAATCGTACCAAAAACATTTTGCGCTGTAATACACGCCGCACTACGGGATGTCGTGGAGCAATAAAAGATATCGGTGATGGGTGTATCCAATTATTGCACGATCACAATCATTTGCAAAGAATGCATACAATTTATCAGGAAAAAATGAAGCACGAAATGCTTCAGTTATGTCGCGAAACGGCGTTTCCATTAAAACAAATATTCGACGACGTTTGTAGAAAGTATGTTTTCGAACATTCTTTTTATACAAAATTTTATTGAAATAGACAGATAAATTTCTTCATAAATGCAGGTATCCAGATGCTGGAGCATATTGTTCTTTTCGAAAATTAAGACCTACATTACAAAGGGAAAGAGCAAGTTGTAGGCCACGAATTCCAGAGACGTTTATATTCTTACATGAAATGATTAAAAATTATCAACCTCTGGAATACTTAAATGTCTATTATGCAGTGTCAGAGAAAGAAGAAAAAGCAATAATTTTGTCATCTGACATTTTAGTTAAAGCATTGTCCAATTGTACAGAATTGTACGTAGATGGAACTTTTGCAGTAAGTATAATATCATTAGAAAATATGTATAATGTCCTACTTTTATACTTGACTATTAGATATAACATTTATTATAATATTTATATTTTATGTTTAGCTCACACATTTTTACCTTTGTTATTTTTAAGTTTAAAAATTCCACATTATATTCTTCTATCTATAATGCTGACACACAGTTACTCAAATAATTGAACACACACAATTTATATCAGTATAACTTCATTATAAATAAATCATACGGCTTCAGTTTCTCTGTAAGACTAGAACGTGTTGAAAAATGCGTTTAGTCGGAATTGTGAAAAAAAAGGAAATAAAAGTGATTATTACAACTTTTTTTATCTGGACCAATAACGAAAATTTAAAAAAAGGTTTTTGTAGATTCATATAATTCATGCATGCTGCAAATTTCATCAAAATTGGTTTATTGGTTCACGAGTTACAAACGATCGAATGTGGTAAAAATTGCAATTTTTTCACGATCTTCGTCCTATAACTACCAATTTTACCACATTTGAGTATTTATAACTAGCAAACCAGTAAACCAATTTCGATATTTGCAGCATGCATATAACTTTTCATATATCTACAGAAGACATTTTCTAAATTTTCGCTATTGGCCTAGATAAAAAAGTTGTAATAATCACTTAATTTTACTTTCTTTTTTTCACAATTCCGACCAAATGCATTTTTTCAACAGGTTTATTAGACGTCAATTACTAAACTAATCCCTGTAGCCTTACAGAGAAACTGAACCTGTATGGTCCATTTATAAAAAAGTTAAAATGATATAAATTATGTGTGATCAATTATTTGAATAACTGTAGTTCATCATGTGCATTGCTTCTTGATTGGTCAGTGTTTTTCATTAATGACTAAAACCTAAAGTCGCACTGAACATTTTGGTAAATAATAGGTAAAGTTGTTCAGTATCATATCTTTGTAATCACTTTTTGAAGTTATATCCAATAGCATCTGAAAATTAAGTAAGTTGGAAGTTCAAAATGTGTATATGTCATAATATACTATGTAATATTTGCTTTTTTAATGCTTTTAGGTCTTACCTAAGAAACCCCAAATAGGGCAGCTGTACACCATTCACATGCGCTACATGGATAATGTAAAATATGATTTGCCTTAGTTTTATATGTTAAAATGTGAGCATTAACTGAGATGATTATTTTTTTTAGGGTATTGCGACTCTGAAATAATTAATTTGATACCTGAATTATCAAAAAATATAAAGTTTATAATGAGCGATTTTGAAATAGCAGCTGTTAAAACCCTAAGCAAATTATTTCCCAATGCTGACATACATGGCTGCTGGTTCCATTACTGTCAGGTTCGTAATGCTATTTATAATATGTTTGTTTTTATTTTCACAATCCCAGTTTTCTGTTTATATATTGCAGGCTGTTCTTCGAATGTGGCGTAAGCTTGGTTTACATAATGCTCCTTATACTGTTGTACATATGGCAATGTCTTTGGCTTTGGTACCTGCAATAAAATTTGAACAAGGTTTGTCAATTATACAGAAAGAAGCAGATATTGCTTCAAGCAAGTTTCCGAATATTCTTTTGTTTATGACCTATATGAGACGTACTTGGTTAAAAATAGCACCACGAGTCAGTGTGCACAATTGTCCAGTGCGTACGAATAATATTGCAGAATCATTTCATAACATTGCATGCCAAAAATTAGGAAAACAAAATATTAATATCTGGACATTTTTAGGTACAGTATTTTTTAATGTTATATTCACATACTAAACTAAATTTAGACTATACTAAATTTAATGTTTACATTATTCTACATATACAAAGGTTTATATATGTATAATTAAATGTCATTAAATTTTTAGAGAAAGTAAAAAATCTGCTTATCGACCAAGAGATTGATTTGAGTCGATTGCAAAATGGTATAGCATCTCGACGACGTCGTACTAATGCTAATATTAATCACAGAAAAGAAATAAGAAATGCTCAAGAGGAATACGATTCTGGAAGGTATAGTCTCTTTCTCTGATTCCAACTATATAGTGTATTTACTATTTGTCCATATACATATATGTGTATTTTACATTTGAATGTATATGATTTTTAGGTTGAATTTAGAAGAATTTTTAAAAATGTTTTCCCATAAAGAAAAAATGTTTCAAATTAATAAAGTTAGAACATTGGCAAGTATGTAACTTACATATATTGTCTTTGCATAGAAATTTTCGAATATATTATATGCAATTAACATGTTCTTCTTGTACAGATGAAGATAGTAACTATGAAGTTGAAGATACCGATTATTTTTATATAACTGATGGCTGGATGGAAAACGGTAAATAAATTTACTATATTATTTAGTACGTATAACCTGTATTATAAATATGACATATTATTCAAAATAAAATAGAACGAGTGCACAAAAAAGATAGGACATTACCAAGTACGACTTTGACATCATCGGGTTCTCAGAAGACAAAAGGCACAAAAGTTACAGGTAATCTCACATGTCTCTTATTTAGCATCAAAGAATTAATTTATTTTTAACTTGTTGCATTTTTAAGAACTCAATGCTGTTTCCTAAAATAAAATAATTTATAAAGTTTAATATTTGTAGAAAACCATCTCAACGAACCCCGGCAATGCATTTTACATAACAGCATGGGAAATATACAAAGTGCACAAAATCTCCATGACAATAACAGCAATGATATTGATGGTAATTTATTGATACTTTCATACTTTCATCCTAGCGCCAAAGCAGCATGTCTCAGCGTGGTCTCAGCCAGTCTCAGCGTAAGGCTGACGCTGTTCCGATTGAACCCACCGTTTCTCGCGCATGCGCGGCCAGGACAGTAGCGTATCTACAATGACGCAGCGACAATGGCAGTTAATAGTGGAGAAAGAGCTACAACGAGGAGTAGGAGGAGTAGTATTTATAATTTTCAGTCTTTGTGGCTAGACGAAGATATTTTTAAAGTATGGTTAGCTCCGTATGTATATACTAATAAGTTTTTAAAAATCTGCGGGGTGCTCAAGGTATCCGATTTCATACGATATTGAGGCTGAAATCGTTGCCATCTGGTGGCCATCGCGCGAAAAACTGTGGGTTCAATCGGAACACTGGTGCAGTGTACTAGTGCTGACTAGTGCTCGAAGCTGGAAGCAGTGATACATATATAGCATTAGTAAATTGGATGCGTTTTTTGCGCATGCGTGTTCAAATCCGGAAACATATCTACTATATCAGACCTGGGCGCGGTTGGCTCGCGGAACACATGTTGCTGCTTCTCCTCTTCGCTTGGTCGGCAAGTGAGTCCCCACCACGGCCACTCCGACTCTTCCCTTAGCCTCAGCCTTAGGCTAAGCCTTAGGGCGAGCCAACCGCGCCCAGGTCTGTACTATATAAAAGTACGTTGTAAGTTTGTGGGGAAAATAGTAGGAAAAGAATGAATTATATGTATGCATCATTATTATATATTTATATATTATATGTGAATATATATTACATTTTAATGTAACATACACATGTTATATACATATTATATTTCAGAGTCGAATAAAAAAAGATTCTGTGAAATTATGCGTTGTGACCAAGGTACCTCATTTTAGTCAAAATTTTACTTCAGTGTGGCTAGAAATCGACGCGCATGCGCGAAAAACGCATCTGATATATCATTACAGTTCGGGCTTCGGAGCGTACCAATGATATATAACAGGTGTCTCAGCACAAGTACCACCCATTTATAATCTAGAAAATGGGTTATATTTGTAGGTATAAGCCCTACTCACGAGGGTTAAGGAATCAATTAATTGAGACACGTGGTTGAGGTTGGAGATTACTTAAAGGACATAAAATGACATTTTTCAAGAAAATGTTTCAGACAAAAGTTTTTTGTTTTTTCGCATAGAATCCGAATCCGTAAAAAAATAGGCTGTATTCTATTGGAAAAATGTAACTTCCGATCTGAATCACTTATTTTCAGCCGAAACCGGAAGTTAAAATTTGATATAGCTCACCTGATTTATAATAAAAGAAACGCTATAACTTTCAGAAAAAAACCTATTTTCTAGATTATAAATGGTGGGTACGGGTGCTTTGACACCTGGTATAAATCTATCGATATGAGTGTCGCCCTATTTTATCACGAAAATGATAAGTGCTACGAAGTTGTTTCAGAAAATGTTGAATAGTGTGGGAGAGGGTCTATTTTTTCACAGGGTTACTTATTTATATAATTTTATACAGTATAAATATTATTTTTTTATGTAGCCTATGCAAATGCAGTTCTTTAAAGTGAAATAATTTTTTCCACGTATAACAACTTTTCTGTAAATCCTTGTGACATACTTGAAAATTAAATTTTCTAAATTTGTTGTACGAGATATAAGGAAAGACATAACATATTAATGTTGTTCTTGTTTTTTATGCAACAAATCCACAAAATTGAGGTATTTGCGGAATAAATATATGATTCCACTTGAAAAAGCTGCATCCACAATTGGTAGATACATTATTAGATTTATAAAAAAAGTAAGTCGGTGAGAAATTAGACTTTCCCACACTATTCAAATTTTTTCAGTATAAAATTTTTGTAACAGTCACCATAATCAATATACAATCCATTCCAATTGAGTGGAACAGCCTGTATACTACTTACATATTAATAATTCAATTTATATTTTTCTAGATGACAAATACATTTATGAAATTCTTGACAATAGTTTTTGGTATGATAAAATAGACAATGAAGCCAATGATAATAAGTATGGAAAAGAAGATATTATAGAACACAAGGAAGGGTACTGTACAATCTGTTTTATTAGGAAAGCAACACAAGTTTGCGTTCCATGTGGTCATCTTGCATGCTGCATAATATGCATCATACATCTAGAGTGCAGTAAATGCCCCATTTGTAATGTTACTTTTAACACACATGTAACGCTCCGCAATCCATGAAATTTCGATATAAATATTATATTTTTGTAATATTTTAGTATTCATATTAAAGGGTATAGCCGGATAAGATAATCAAAAATGCCCTTGAACCGAATTGTATCGACGATGTGTCATTCGATAGGGCACCAAGAAAAAACATACTGTGCAAAATTTCAACCTTGTATCTCGTTCGGGAGGGTAGTTATGCGGTAAAATCGAAAAATCAGTTTTTGGCCTATTTTCCCTGGTTAATCATGTTTAGAAATTCTGAGAAAAATCTGACACATGTCAAGTTCCCAAATGCATACTTCGCAATTGGTTTCAAATTTTTAAATTGAAAATCCTGCTTGTAAAAAATCACATTAATTTTAAATTTTGTCTAAAATTATACGCGGCTGGCGAAGGATGTTTCCATTTGTGACTAGTTCTTTTACTGTAAAAGATAAAAATATTGAATAAGAAATAAACACTTTTAACAATACACTACCGAAGAAATTGAAGGAACACTAAATTGTGGCCTACTTTTTATTTCAAATGTGAGAAAACGATGAAAAAGTCGTACGTCAACTTAAAGGACACACTCCTTTTTACAAAGTTATTTCAAAAGAAGTAATTCTTAACATTTTCTAAGCTCCATACGATGGTTTGAATTTGTGCAATTTTCATAGAAAATAGTAATTTTTATTTTTCTGAAAGAATGTAAAAGTAGAAAATCTACGCATTCGTATTTGCAAGATATTGTATATGCTACTGGAAAACGAAATTTAGCATCAATAAAGTAAATGTTTTCATTCATATTTAGTATTTCTCCAATTTTCTGATTTTGTGTATCCAGTTAGTTTAATTTAAATTGTACCTTTATCTTGTAATACTTTGTTCGTATGTTTTTTCCTCACTTGGACTTGTGTTTTTTGAACTGTTCGTAAATTTATTGAATTAGTAGCACATTTAGGGTATATTCCTGGAGAACCTACAAAAAAAAAACAATAACAATTCGACCATTTTTGTACATACAGTTTGTGTCACTTTAATGTACCTTGTGTTAACCTAGATTGGGTTTTATCTGCGATTTCATTTCTCGATGTTTGACCTTCCTCAACGTTCTCAACTACAGTTGCATTCGTTGATTTGGTGGCGCAGTCGAGATAAGAGTATCGAAAGTCTTTAAAAAATGATTGGAGTTACATGTACCAGAGATTATGAAAGTGGTGTAAATAAAAAAATTTGTTGTCGAGAATTTTATTAATAACATTGAAATATAGAGGTGGAGATAATATAAAATAAGAAACAACCTAGTTTTTTAAATATTTTGGCTTGCGCCTATTTCGTATTTAACTTTCTATGTACATTAATAATAATTTCAATACTTTACCTTCATCAATTCCGTACATTACTATCTTGTTGCCCTTATAAAACGATAATAAGAATTCCTTTAAAGTTAACCTAAACACCATTATAAACATATTTTATAAGAATACATTCTTAAAATATAAATGGGCGACTCCACTCCAAGGGATCACACTTTCGAATGCATGTCTTTCGATTTTCATAAAATTTTGTGAGTCTGTAGAATTCCGTGCAAGAAACAAAATCCTGTTACTCATTCCTCAATACTGTTTAACCATTTCCATTTATAAGAGTCGAAATTTGGTGAATACTATTTAAAAAAAAAATCATAACTGAGGGACTGTTAGAAATACCAACATTATACGTGTTGAGCTATAAAGTTTCACCGAGAAAGTGTAACGTACAGCTGTGTCCTACTTAATTATTATAAACAATATTTTCGTTTTTCAAAATTCGAAATAATCTTGAGGAGCAGCACTGATTAATAATTGTCAAAGATACAAAATTTCAACTTTACGCATGATCTGGATGTGAGCCAAACCACCACGCTTTTTTATGGGCTGTACTCTAAGGCATAAGCGATGTGGATCTGTAATAACTTTGACAATTATCACAAATATGAACCACATTAAGAAGACCATTTGATTCTGCACTCTCATAACTAGAAAAGGTTAAACAATATCTTGGAACGAGTAACAGGATCTTGTACCATGCACTGAGTTCTACAAAGTTACAAAATTTCATAAAAATCTACAGACACGTTCAAAGGTGTAATTGGAGTGGAAGTTCCCAAAGAGATACTTTGTATGTCATTAAAGCTAAAAGTGATAAATATTATGAAGGCAATTATAATAAATGCAGTTTCAGAAATTCATGTGTTACAAACCTTCCATTAGCAAGATGCTTCTGTAATGTTTCAATCTTATTATTCCTTAGTATAGTTTTTTTATTGCTTTCACGACGTACTGATTGTCCTGTACTTAATCTTTTTACCTTAATTTCTTCGTCCATTATTAGCTGTTCCAGATGTTCTGTAAAGTTAACAACAACTTTATCTTGAATAACAAATCATTTTCTTATTGTGTAATACAAAAGGAGAAGAAGAGGAAATATACAATAGTATACAAATATTTTATATAAACAAAATACAATTACCCAAAAATTTCCATACGTTCTTTTTCCCTTTTCCTAACTTTGATGAAACAATATTATTATAAGATTCTGATGTATTGTTTGTTCTTATTGGACAATCATGTACTGAAACTTTATTCATTTTTGGTAGCCACGTAGTTTGCAAATATTTAATAAAAATTCCTATTGTTGGATATTCAGGAATTATTGAAACTGATTCATTATGAATTTCAGAGAATCCTTTTTCAAAAAGCTCTGCAGGAGCCAAGGCTAAAGTCATTGCCATCGACAATACCTTGGTTGGTGCATCTCCAAGACCTAAATAGCGCCATTTTCGTAATAAAGCCTTCATCACGAAAAATTGAATTAAGATTATATCTTTACCAGAGGTAAATATATTTTTTAGAATATTATACAAACCTGGTTATAATGAATTATAATATTAATGGAAATTGTTGCTCCAATGCGCTCATTGCTGCCATTTCATAATCTGTCATTGTCATTCTTAAATTCTTATTAAGCATAGGAGATAATTCATTGATTTTGCTCCACAGTGCTGTATACATAGCCTTTGTTAATGCCTCACATAGTATGAAAACAGTACCAAGTCCCTTTTAAAATAAAGCTTTCATAAGTATAAATTGAAAGAAATATATTGTCTGTATGTGAGAGAAAGAAATGTAAGCAACTGAAACGACTTTATCTCGGAACGAAACTGAGTTGAAGGACGCAAGTTCACATCGTTCGCATTTAAGCTTCTGTATTTGTATAAACAAGAATTTTTACAATTAACGATCATCGCGTCGAGACTGTAATTGTGTAATTGTTCTTGGCAAGCGTTCATCGTGTTTAAGATATCTGCTACAGCGTTCTGACAACGGTCGATAGTCGAAGTGATCAGTGCGTTCTTCGGCCATTAACCACAGACAAGTCTGCTCATATCATTATCGGCCTCATGCCCCTCAATATCGCTCAAAAATAGATCGATGCGAACATGTATATCTCTATATGAGTTAAACGAATGGAAGCGTCGCACAAGTGCATTAAAATAATATATTTATATTTTGTACTCACAGTATCCATATACAGAATGTGGATAATATATAACTGTGCTATAGGTGGTTGAGTAGGTAAAACCTTAAAAAACAAAATATTTATGCATTTCATGTTATACAAAAGTAATTTGGACTAATTAATTTATAATCTCTTGGAAACCACATTCTGATAAGTATGTACCTGTTACAGATCAATGCATAGAGGACATATGACCACCAATTTCATGGATTCACGTATTTTCTGTTGCATTACTTTGTGCAGATCGGCATTTTTTACGAAAAAGATACTAAAACGTTTACATTGAATAACAATTGGTTTAACTGATATTTATTTTATGTAGGTCTTGAATGAAAACGCAAAATTAATCACGATTTTACTTAAAATGGTTCAGTATTTTTGCATAAAAGAACAAGCATCATTGATTGGTTCATTAAACTACATAGGATTCCATTTAAGAAATGTATATCACTTTAATACACATTCATCTATAAAAGGAATTGAGTTAGACCAGTTTGTGGCTGTTTAGAGTCAATCCCTTATCCAAATTATTTTTTTATGCAACAACACATAGTATATGTGTATAGTGCATTTATAACAGAAGCATTGGTTTTTCGATATATGCAAAATGTTTGAAGTAGTAGGGACAATTCAACAATGACATGTTTAGAGAAATAGCATTATCAACATTTCATATAAGAGCGAATTGAACAAGGACAACACTAAAGTATTAATATAGTTGTAATTTATAATCTAAAATATATCTAAATTATATTTTATAATGCACTAATAAAATGACATATTAGCAATGAATGTTAATTTCGCTTCTACTGCTTCCAACACTATGTATTTTTATATAAATCATTAAATTAAATCACATATACCAATTTTTATGTTACTTACAGAGAAAGTACCATCAGCATAAATACATTGAGAAGTGTTAAGGGTCTGCAACAGCATTTCAGTGGATAATAAGATTGCTGTTTTACCATCTTCATCTCTTATTATAACTTTAAATATATTTTCCATGAAAGAAGAGGCTCTTAAATATTCGTATAAAGCTGCTAAACATGGTGGAATGGAAGGATAGTTTTTCTGTCTCTCACGAAGAAGTATGGCTTTTACACGGTTATATGACAGCACAGATGCAGCGTTAGGATATCTTTAATAAAAATAAATAAATAATTTAAATCACAATTTATATATAGATATGCAATTTAAATATTAAATTTCACACAGTGCGCACCTCTTTGTAGATAATGGAAACTATACAATACTTACTTTCTACAAACATGGTCAAATATTTCCTTTAATGGAAAAGCCGTTTCTCGACAAAGTTGTAGCATTTCTTGCATCATTTTTTGTTGATCAATTCTATGTAATAGCCTCGAATGATTATGATCGTGCAATAATTGAATGCATCCATCACCGTTATCTTTCATTGCTCCACGACATCCCGTAGTGCGGCGCGTATTACAGCGGAAAATGTTTTTGGTACGATTGTCTTTATTATACGTATAATCGTTATATACGTAAATAAAACTACTGACCGATTTTCCGGGAATTTTTTCCATTTTAAATGGACAGCAATAATCACAGCAAAACTATATAAATTATGCGAACCACTAAAAGAAGATTGAATAGCAAACGCACATGTACTTATGGACGGAAGTATATGAAACAAACGAAAGTATCAGAAACAAACGAAAGTTAACTGCAAAACAAATGCCTGCAGAGACCGTGTAAGTAAAGTTAGGATTGGAGGTATTATTTGAAAAATATAGTGACACAATTTTTTAATTTCTTCACTCACATGAACTTTATATTCCAGTCTTTTATAGGTACGAAAGGAGGACATTGCACAAATATACTAGAGTTGTTAGGTTTAACATGTATTAGCTCAGAAGCTACAAATTTTGTTGTAAATGTTTATATACTTAAAATAGTGTGCCGTGTAGCAAAACTATAACATGATTGTATCACAAAAACTAGAATAAGCTGCATTTAACCACATACTATAAAATGACTTGCATAATAGTTCTCCAGAATGAGGAAGAATGACTTTTTCTTCACAATAGACGCAGGCGAAGAATTTTATTCTCAGTATCTCAATATCAGGTTCTCAAATCCTTGGAAGTCCTCAGAGAATTCTATTTGGCATAGATTGCATCGCCTGTAAAATATAATAGAAGAAACGCAAAGTATCATGTCAATCACTTTTGTACTAACATTTTATAGATAGAATTTACTTATCTAAAATATTTTAATCAGATTTCAGCATCCAATTGATATATAATCGGCCTCCACCATAAATGTACAGAGAATACCAGTTGAAATTTGATTGATATTCTTAAATGAAAAAACTGCAGTATATGTTAGTGGCAACAGCATCACCTAAAACAATATTTTATATAGATGCTGTATACACACATGCATACAAGAATTCATATGTATGTTACTATTATTTTATGTATACAAATAAAGTTCAATATAACAATATAATTATTTTATTACCATATTACAAATACACAGGGCCAATTCCAAAACTACAAAATAGTAAAATGATAAGTAATACCTGAAACAAGAAAGCATTATTTACTTTTAATGTTGTAAATAGCATTAAACGACTTAAGGATTACTAAAATAAATTAGATAATATAACAAGTACTTACAAGTTTTATAGCGTCAATGGTCCTATCATGATTGGTACCGTCAAGAACCACTATTTTTAAATCAATCATTTCTGCAACACATAAATTATATTCCAATGTGAAAATTCAATATTGATTTTGTGCATACTTTTTCAAAGAGTTGTCGTTATATTACACATAAAAGATGTAATTAAGAATAATTTATGTATCATAAAAGCAAATTATTCTTATTTTACTAATTTGTACACATATCTGGTCAAATTAACATACCTTGTTTGAAGCTTAATTCTTTGCGATCCACACAGTTCCAACTCATTTAATTTAATTTCCCACACGCATGCATTTTTCCAATATATTTAGAACAGTGAAAACTAGAATTGCTTTTACATACTATGTAATTGTGGTATTATTAATAAAGGAAATTGATATCTAAACTAAGCAACCAGTGGTTCAAAAATCAACTTCACGTCTGGGGCAATATAGGACCGCAACGGGTTAGTACATGCATTTTTAAAAGCCATATAATATTCAGATAGTCACTTATTATTCAATCTTGTTTACAGGTCACTATGTCATCTGTAATAAGAAAATAAAATAAATCACAACCATTTTTAAAGTTGGAAATAAGTATCTTAATTAATCTGATTGAAACGTAGCTTTTAAATTTTGTTACCCCAATCGGCTTGAATTTGCTGCAACATAGTTTCTTTGCTACTATTTTACATCTTCTTCACATTAACTTCATTTACATGCGTATATTGCAATCAAGTAACAAATATTAGACTTAACCTTAACCTTAACTGTCGTCGTGAAACAAAATATTGTACTAACTGTATAACTGTAATAACATTGTGTATAGTAACCTGAAAAAATAGAATCAATTATCCGTATCTCTTCTATAATGTTTGTATTCACTCATTCACAATCACAAAATAATATTTAAAATGCCAGTAGCACAATAAACGCATCTAATACAGATAGTATGCAAAATAAATTACTTAAAACCGTAGTATTTTATGATATTTTTATCAATTTTTCACACAATCACCTATATATAAACGTAACACCACTGACAAATTCTGATACTATACCTAGAAAATGTAATCAGAAAGTATAACTAGTCACACAACACAATTTATGATGATAAGCAAACAGCTTGAATTCTGTGTCCAATACTATACACGTGTGCGCAATTCATAATGTGTGTCTGAACCATGTGTCCAATATTACCGTGTGCAAAAGTGCTGTGTGTCCAATATTACCGTGTCAGAAATAGTCGTGTGTCCAATAATGATGTGTCCAAAAGAACTGTGTGCAAAACCGATGTGCGCAATCATCTGTGCGCGAAAGATCCACCCCCAATGTGCAAGATTATACTGAAATGTACTGAAATGTACAAGAATATACTGAAATGTACTGAAATGTGCAAGAATAGACTGAAATGTACTGAAATGTACTGAAATGTACTGAAATGTACTGAAATGTACTGAAATGTACTGAAATGTACTGAAATGTACTGAAATGTACTGAAATGTACTGAAATGTACTGAAATGTACTGAAATGTACTGAAATGTACTGAAATGTACTGAAATGTACTGAAATGTGCAAGATTATACTGAAATGTACTGAAATGTACAAGAATATACTGAAATGTACTGAAATGTACAAGAATATACTGAAATGTACTGAAATGTACAAGAATATACTGAAATGTACTGAAATGTACAAGAATATACTGAAATGTACTGAAATGTACAAGAATATACTGAAATGTACTGAAATGTATTGAAATGTACTGAAATGTACTGAAATGTACTGAAATGTAATGAAATGTACAAGAATATACTGAAATGTACTGAAATGTACTGAAATGTACTGAAATGTGCAAGATTATACTGAAATGTACTGAAATGTACAAGAATATACTGAAATGTACTGAAATGTACAAGAATATACTGAAATGTACTGAAATGTACAAGAATATACTGAAATGTACTGAAATGTACTGAAATGTACTGAAATGTACTGAAATGTACAAGATTATACTGAAATGTACTGAAATGTATTGAAATGTACTGAAATGTGCAAGAATATACTGAAATGTACTGAAATGTACTGAAATGTACTGAAATGTACAAGATTATACTGAAATGTACTGAAATGTACTGAAATGTACTGAAATATATTGAAATGTACTGAAATGTGCAAGAACATACTGAAATGTACTGAAATGTATTGAAATGTACTGAAATGTACTGAAATGTACTGAAATGTAATGAAATGTACAAGAATATACTGAAATGTGCAAGAATATACTGAAATGTACAAGAATATACTGAAATGTACAAGAATATACTGAAATGTGCAAGAATATACTGAAATGTACTGAAATGTACAAGAATATACTGAAATGTACTGAAATGTACTGAAATGTACTGAAATGTACTGAAATGTACAAGATTATACTGAAATGTACTGAAATGTATTGAAATGTACTGAAATGTGCAAGAATATACTGAAATGTACTGAAATGTACTGAAATGTACTGAAATGTACAAGATTATACTGAAATGTACTGAAGTGTACTGAAATGTACTGAAATATATTGAAATGTACTGAAATGTGCAAGAACATACTGAAATGTACTGAAATGTATTGAAATGTACTGAAATGTACTGAAATGTACTGAAATGTAATGAAATGTACAAGAATATACTGAAATGTGCAAGAATATACTGAAATGTACAAGAATATACTGAAATGTACAAGAATATACTGAAATGTGCAAGAATATACTGAAATGTACTGAAATGTACTGAAATGTACTGAAATGTACAAGAATATACTGAAATGTAGTGAAATGTACTGAAATGTACAAAAATATACTGAAATGTACTGAAATGTATTGAAATGTACTGAAATGTACTGAAATGTACTGAAATGTAATGAAATGTACAAGAATATACTGAAATGTACAAGAATATACTGAAATGTGCAAGAATATACTGAAATGTACAGAAATTTACAAGAATATGCTGAAATGTACTGAAATGTACAAGGATATACTGAAATGTACTGAAATGTGCAAGAATATACTGAAATGTGCAAGAATATACTGAAATGTGCACGAATATACTGAAATGTGCAAGAATATACTGAAATGTGCAAGAATATACTGAAATGTGCAAGAATATACTGAAATGTACTGAAATGTACAAGAATATACTGAAATGTACTGAAATGTGCAAGAATATACTGAAATGTGCAAGAATAGACTGAAATGTACTGAAATGTACTGAAATGTACTGAAATGTACTGAAATGTACTGAAATGTACTGAAATGTACTGAAATGTACTGAAATGTACTGAAATGTACTGAAATGTACTGAAATGTACTGAAATGTACAAGAATATACTGAAATGTACTGAAATGTATTGAAATGTACTGAAATGTACTGAAATGTACTGAAATGTAATGAAATGTACAAGAATATACTGAAATGTACTGAAATGTACTGAAATGTACTGAAATGTGCAAGATTATACTGAAATGTACTGAAATGTACAAGAATATACTGAAATGTACTGAAATGTACAAGAATATACTGAAATGTACTGAAATGTACAAGAATATACTGAAATGTACTGAAATGTACTGAAATGTACTGAAATGTACTGAAATGTACAAGATTATACTGAAATGTACTGAAATGTATTGAAATGTACTGAAATGTGCAAGAATATACTGAAATGTACTGAAATGTACTGAAATGTACTGAAATGTACTGAAATGTACAAGATTATACTGAAATGTACTGAAGTGTACTGAAATGTACTGAAATATATTGAAATGTACTGAAATGTGCAAGAACATACTGAAATGTACTGAAATGTATTGAAATGTACTGAAATGTACTGAAATGTACTGAAATGTAATGAAATGTACAAGAATATACTGAAATGTACAAGAATATACTGAAATGTACAAGAATATACTGAAATGTACAAGAATATACTGAAATGTGCAAGAATA
>CAJYYI030000061.1:32793-62274 GCA_913789915.3 Sphecodes monilicornis
AACCCGGTAAGCTTCACGAACGTACTAATTCCGCGAGTGAGGTGTTTACGCGAACCCGATCAGACGACGGACGGACGCGCCGCGTGGATCTAAACGGTTAATAATTAGATAACGTCTTCTCCACGGTAAATCTCGCGAGTATATATATATATTTTCCGGGAAAACGACCGTGGGACGTAACAGGAGTCTCCTTGCGTACGGTGGGCAGGGCCCTTACTCCCAGGAGGTGCCCAAAAATATCGGCGGCGCCTTCGTGCCGTAGCCCCTGTTGCAGCGAACGAATGAGCTTGCGCAGCTGATATTTACGCCCGGCTCGACGAGTCATACCTATTCAGAACTTTTCCTGCGAACATGGTGCCGGTGTTAATTATGCTAGGTGCTCGAGGGGAAGAGGGAAAGAGGGGGGAATCATGAACGGGAAGGTATCGGTGGCGTAGCTGATAGATGCCACTCTCACAATTCGTCCTGGGGGTTACTCGTTGATACAAAATTGTTTCGCGGTAGAAGGGTTGTGACTCTGTGACGCTGGGGGGGGGGATCGGACGATCCTAAGGATGAGAGAGAGGGGGGGGATTGACCTCGTACCCGCAGCCGCTGGTAGGCTCCGTAGCACGGGGGGGGGGGGGGGGCGAGTGGTAGGAATAAAAGGTAGGGTTCCGTTGTCACTGAGAGCCACTGGTGGGCTGCATCAGTACGACGGGGGAGGGGGCGAGTGGTAGGATTAAAAGGTAGGGTTCCGTTGTTACTGAGAGCCACTGGTGGGCTGCATCAGTAGGACGGGGGAGGGGCGAATGGTAGGGATGTTGCGGAGGTAGTCCTCCCTTAGTCACTGAGAGCCACTGGCGGGCTACTCGGTACGTTCTTAGTGATTGATATATTTGCGATTGTAGACGCCCCAGCACGATTGTGAATAGCGGCGAGGTATTAGTGGTGCCGGTGATGGGGCAACGATTATGATTGGGGTGGCACAGGAAACTGTTTACTGGAAGGGTAGTATACTTACTAGAATGTTTACAGCAACGAGGTGTGTAATTATAACTATTGAAATAACCAGGGTAAGAATGATAGTCGTGATTGTTCCAGTAGGCAAAGGGTGAATAATAGTAAATAATTATAATCACTGAAGGGAAGAGGACCAATTGTAGTTATCAAAATGAACAGAGGTGGATAATAGTAAATAGTGATATTTACTAAGTAAATAATTATAATTTGTCAAAATGAACGGGAGAACAGTGCTTGTAAGTAAGATAAATAATTATAATTATTAAATAATTAATCAAAATAAACAAAAGAAGAATAATTGTCATAGTATAGCTAATTATGGTTACTACATAAATAATTATAATTACCAAGATAGACTGAAGCGCGCTAATTGTAAATAAAGTAAATGATTAATTGTAATTGGCAAAATAAACAAAAGAAGAATAATGGTAGTAATGTGAATAGTTATAATTACTAAATAAATAATTATAATTACCAAGATAGACTGAAGCGCAATAATTGTAAATAAGGTAAATGATTAATTGTAGTTGGCAAAATAAACAAAAGAAGAATAATGGTACTAAATAAATAATTATAATTACCAAGATAGACTGAAGCGCAATAATTGTAAATAAAGTAGATAATTAATTGTAATTGTGGAAATAAACGGAAGTAAAATAATTGTAATAAAGTAAATAATTATACTTACCAAACAAATGATTACAATTGTCAGAATAGACAGTAGTACGATACTTTAATTGTAATCGTCAAAATAAACAGCAGGAGAATGATTGTGAATAAAAACTAATTGTGATTGCTACAGGAATGATTATAGTTAGCAAAATAAACCGAAGAACAATATTTGTACATAAAGTAAACAATTATAATTATTAAGTAATTAATTGTAATTGTGGGTATAAACGGAGGTAGAATAGTTGTAGTAAAGTAAATAATTATAATTGCTAAATAAATAATTATAATTATCAAGATAACACGAAGTACAATACTTGTAATTGTAATTATTAAACAGTTAATAGTAATCGTGGAAATAACCAGAAGTAGGATAAATGTAGACAATTATTTTTATTAGGTAGGTGAATATAGTTATCGATAAAGTAAATAATTATAGTTATTAAGTAATTAGTTGTAATTATCGAAATAAGCCGAAGTAGAATAAATGTATTAAGGTAAATAATTATAATCACTAAATAAATAATTATAATTGCCGAATTAAACCGAAGAACAATGCTTGTGAGTAAAGTACGTAATTATAATTACTAACTAATTAATTGTAGTTGTCAAAATTAATGAAAGAAGGGTAATTGTAATTAAGTAAATGATTACAATTACGAAATAAACGATGATAATTACCAAAATAAACCGAATCGCAATACTTGCAAATGAAGGTGAATAATTATAATTACTAGGTAGTTAATTGTAATTGTCAAAATAAAAGAAGAAGAATATTTGTAAGTAATTATAATTATTGGATAGCTATTATAATTATCGAAGTAAGTGACGAGGAATAATTGTAAGTATCGAGGTAACCGTAATTGAACAAACTATAAAGGATTGTAATTATTAAAATAATTACGATAATGAAAGTGAGCAGCAAGTGCGAAGTAACAGAATACAGTAAATTAGGTAAATAAGTATAGCAATGATATAATAATCGAAATAATTACTTTAACGTACGAAGGAAAATCGAGATACAATAATGACGTGTATGAGCAGTGGAAGTGAATACTTACAATGTAATTAAATGAAATAAGAATACTAATATAATCGCGATGCGTATAATAATTGTATGTTTACTCGTCGAGAACTGACTCGGAACTGACTTCGCTGCTGCTGTGGCAGCCTTATTTAAAGGACGAGCGCGGACTTGAAGACGGTTACGTAACTTAGTAACCGCGTGCGAAAAGTCACGTAGGCCACTGGTCGAGAGGCACGTACGCCACTCGTTGTGGCCTCAAGGACACAGCCGGCACGTGTAGGAATTTGCATAGGCGTAATTCCTACTTATTTCAGCGAAACCATTGGCGTAACTATAATTTATTTCTGAACGATTTATATTCTCGTTTCCGACAATTGTTGATGATTGCTATTTGTTAAATAATCGTTCCTTGATTATAGTGATGCCAATGGGGATGAATGCGCGGTAAACTACAGAGTGTTACAAGTGTAAGGGCCCTATGCGTACACATATATGCGGAGTAACGACTCCTCGCGGTGTACAGGGGGTTACACATGTGATACGTGTATGCGGAGTGACGACTCCTCGCGATGTACAGGGTGTTACAGATGTGATACGTGTATGCGGAGTGACGACTCCTCGCGATGTACAGGGTGTTACAGAAGTGGTATGTGAGTGCGGAGTAACGACTCCTCGTTATGTACAGGGTGTTACAGAAGTGATACGTGTGTGCGGAGTAACGACTCCTTGTGGTGTACAGGGTGTTACAAATGTGATACGTGTATGCGGAGTGACGACTCCTCGCGATGTACAGGGTGTTACAAGTGTGATACGTGTATGCGGAGTGACGACTCCTCGCGATGTACAGGGTGTTACAGAAGTGGTATGTGAGTGCGGAGTAACGACTCCTCGTTATGTACAGGGTGTTACAGAAGTGATACGTGTGTGCGGAGTAACGACTCCTTGTGGTGTACAGGGTGGTACAAATGTGATACGTGTATGCGGAGTGACGACTCCTCGCGATGTACAGGGTGTTACAGAAGTGGTGTGTGAGTGTACCTAGATCCAACGTCGGTGTGACGTCACACCTTACGCCTTAGGGGGATTTTCTTCCGGCTGGAGTTAGGGGGGGGCTGAATCTTGCGGTGCAGGTATGGTGAGCTGCGTGGCTGCCAGCGGTTGTTGGTGTTGTGGGGAGGGGGGGGGGGGGGAATGGCCTCCGTTGTTTGGTCGAATTCCAACGCCGAAGTGGCGTCACACCTCATCCCTTAGGGCGGAAGGGGGGGCTGCGTGGGTTTTGGAGCTTCAGTTTTGCTCGCGGGGTCGGGCTGGCCGGATTCACGTGGGGGCTGGGAGGGGGTTTTACGACTGCTCCAGTGCTGAAGGGTGGTGCCCATGTGTATGGGTGTGCTCCGTTGTCTGGAATGCCAACTTTGCCAAGGCTTTCGAGATCCTGAGGGAGCAGGGTCTGCAATCCAGTGGCGGCCTCTCCCTGCAGATATCCTTGCCACATCTGGAGCAGGCGTTCCGCATCGACCTCAGCATGTAGTGTATGTGAAACGCCTCCAGGGGTCCCTGGGGTGGGACGCATTGGGAGCAGAGCTCCCGGCCATCGTCGTCGGTGAATATCACCCCTTGGTAGCAGGTGTAATCGTCGTAGTAGGCCCTGTGCCGACTTGCCTTTTCCGCCGACGTGGTGGGAATGGGGGCGCCTCTGCACATGGCGGTTCAGGTGTTCTTCTGAAACTGGCAGAGGGTTGGTGATGTGTTTATTACTGGGGGTGGTTGGTGGGTTAGGTCTGGGTTGGAATAAATGGGGGGTGGGGGCTGTAGTTGTGGAATGGTGGTGGTGGGGGGGGGGGGGTGGCTTATGGTAGTATGATTATTGTTCGCATGAATTATTTTGTAGCCCCTCCTGGTTCGTATTTTTACATTGTTACTGGACAAGACGTCAGTAACCTCGTATGGGCCAGTATACTGTGCATCGAACTTGCCCTTCCTGGGTTCTTTTTAGGAGGTAGACCTGGTCTCGTATTGCGAACGTCTGGGGGTTGGCTCGCCTATCGTATTGTTGCTTGGATCTCTCCTTGGCTGCGATGAGGTTTTGCCGGGCTTGGGTAAGGGTTTCCGAGATTTTTATTTGAAGTTCGCGGTAGTAGTCGTTGTATGACTCATTGCTTAGTTGAGCGAGTGACGTGTCGGAAGTTGGCACTCGGGCTAACGAGCCAAACACCAGCTCGTGGGGGGTGAAATTCGTTCCCTCGTGAACACTGGTGTTGTAGCTTAGCATGGCTAGGTTGAGCCACTTGTTCCAGTCGTTCTTCGTGATGTAATGTTTGAGGTATTCCGTCAGAACATGGTGTGACCTCTCGATTGATCCGTTACTCTGTGGGTGGTATGCCGTCGTTTGAAGGCGAGTGATTTTGAACCTTCTGGCTACTGCTTTCATCAAGGAGCTCGTGAAGTTCGCTCCCTGGTCGGTTAAAATGGCCTTCGGTATTCCGAACCGGCAAATTAGATGCTCGATGAAGGCGTCGGCGGTCTCGATGGCGCCTGTGCCTTTAAGTGGAGCAGCCAAGGAATATTTCGTGAGTAAATCTTGCATGGTAAGGATATACTCATGTCCTTCTGGCGTTGGTGGGAGGGGGCCGACAATGTCCATTGACACTTTGTCGAACGCACGGCCAGGTGTGTCCGTCAGTGTCATCGGGAGGCGCGTTTTGACCCGTGTCAACTTATTCAGCTGGCAGCTGGGGCAATTGTTCACAAATGCAGTGACGTCCGACTTCAAGGTCTTCCAGTAATACTTTTCCCTTATTCTTTTATAGGTCTTCGTGATGCCTTTGTGGCCGGCGTACGCGGAGACATGGTTTTCCGTGAGGATTTCTTGTCGTCTGTCTTCCGCCGGGATCTGTATTTCGTTGGAACAGAGGAAAATTCGTAGGGGGGTGGGGGCGAAGATTTCGATGATTGAGGCTTGGATATGGTGCCAGGGAACGTTGTCAAGGGGCGTCCTAGATATGGAGATTGAGGGAAGTTGGAGTTCTGTAACGACGTTGAACAGGGACCGGAGGCACTCGTTGACGTCATCCAGGGAGGCCTCGTGGAATGTCGTATGTTTTATTGGTAACTGTATGAGTTTGAAGGATCCGAGGTTGTTGACTTTGGCTCGGTGGAGGACGAGCTCGCGATCGGACGTGATTTTTCCTAGTCTGAATAGGTCCGCTGCTCCGGGGTCCACTGGTCGTCCGTCTTGTGTGATGAAACACACCAGGTTGTCGTGCCTCATAATGAGTCTGTCGCGTATATGGACAATCGTGCGCCTGCGGGTGTTTGCCTGGGGGTTTCCGGATTCGAAAATTGCATCATCCGAGCTGGTGTCTTCTTCGTCGTGAGTGGTGGGTTCAGCCGTGGGTAACGGGGAA
Source organism: Sphecodes monilicornis (assembly GCA_913789915.3). NCBI lineage: Eukaryota > Metazoa > Arthropoda > Insecta > Hymenoptera > Halictidae > Sphecodes > Sphecodes monilicornis. The sequence continues at coordinate 38,896 of CAJYYI030000061.1, forward strand.
AGTGAAGCTGTAGCGTCGGGGTTGTCAGGGGTGAGTGGGAGGGTCGGCGATACATGAGGGGGCGGCGACAAGATGCGTGAGTAGTGTAGATTTCCAGGGTACTGCGGTGTTTCGAAAGGTCGGGGGTGGGGTCGTGGGACTGGAGTCGACGTTGCCCTGGGTTCTTCCCTAACCGCAGACGGTGTCGGTGTAGGTAACGTAGAGTTTCCGAGCTCGCTTGACCGATTAAGCGGGGTGGGCATTTCGGTGGGGTACGTTCGACTTCGTGGCTGTGTTGTAGGGTAGTTTTCCAGGGGTAGGGGTGTTCGAGGGGAGTGTGAGGGGTGGAAGTTTTCTTCTGGAGTTAGCTCGGAGATTCGGCTGTCGATTGACTCCGAGGACGTGAGCGTGGTTCGCCATCGTAGGGGCGGGGGTTGGGAAAGGCGGTTCGGTCTGGATTCTTCCCTTGGAGAAGGTGCGGGGTTGGGGTTACGCCTTGAGACGGCGTCGAAGATGGGGCTGTTGGATGAGTCTGAGTTGAGGATTCGGGATGATTCGTTTGAGGCGTCCCGTGTGAGCGGGAGGACCACGGGGTTGCGTGACAGCGCGTCCGCGTTGGAGTTGGCTTTCCCGGGCTTGTACACGATGCTATAGTCGAATTCCGCTAGCTTTAGTCTCCACCTCAGTAGGCGGGATGTGGGGTCTTTGACCGAGTTCATCCAGACCAACGGTCGATGATCTGTGATGAGTTGGAACTTGCGACCGTATATGTACGGCCGGAAGTATTGGGTGGCGAATACGATGGCCAGGCACTCCTTTTCTATCGTGGCATAGTTTAATTCCGCTCCGTGCAGTATTCTGGAGGCGTAGGCGACTGGGCGATCCTTGCCAATGTCGCCTTGGCTTAAGACGGCGCCTAACGCGTATCCGGAGGCATCGCACGTGACGTTGAAGGGAAGTGAGAAGTCCGGGTACTGCAGGACCGGTTCCTTGCATAGGGCGGAGCGGAGCGTCGAGAATGCCCGTTCCTGATCGGGGCCCCACGTGAACTTGGTGTCCTTGGTGAGGAGGCGCGTTAATGGTTTTGAGATGTGGGCGAATTTGTCGATGAAGCGCCTGTAGTATCCTGCGAGTCCCAGGAATTCGCGGACGTTCCGCGCGGTTCGGGGTCTTGGATAGTCTCGGACGGCTTCGATCTTCTTCGGGCATGGTCGGACACCATCTTCGCTAATTTGATGGCCCAGGTAGGCCACTTCCTTGTGTAGGAACCCGCATTTAGATGGCTGGAGCTTGAGGTTCGCCTCTCGTAAGCGGCGTGCTAATTTTGTGAACTTAGAACGGTGTTCTTCGAGGGTGCGGCGTATATGACGATGTCATCTAGGTAAACGAAGAGTTCGTTTCCTTGGAGGCCGCAAAGAATTGTATCCATCAATCGTTGAAACGTGGCTGGCGCGTTCTTCAGGCCGAAGGGCATCCGGTTATATTGGTAATGCCCAAATGGCGTAGAGAAGGCTGTCTTGGCGGCATCTCCCTTTTCCATGCCGATTTGGTGGAATCCGCTGGCGAGGTCGAAGACGCTGAAGTACCTGGCGCTACCGAGCTGGTCGAGAATTTCATTTATGCTCGGGAGGGGGTACGCATCCGCTACTGACTTTTCGTTTAGGGCGCGGTAGTCGATTACCATGCGCCATTTCTTGTTGCCGTGCTCGTCCGGTTTCTTGGGCACGATCCATAGGGGCGAATTGTATGGTGAATTGGAGGGGGCGACGATGTCGTTGGCGAGCAGTTCGCGCATCTGGCGGTCGATTTCTTCTTTGTGGACCGGCGGGTAGCGATATTGTTTGGTGTGGACGGGGGTGTCGTCGGTGGTGGGGATTTTGTGAGTGACCGCGTTAGTTTTTCCAAGGCGGTCCCCTTGTAGATGGAAGAGGTCGTGGTTTTCGCGTAAGAGGGACTCGACGTGGTCGACTTCATCGGGGTTTAAATGATTCATCGGTATGGTTTCGAGTAGTTCGTGCATGCGAGCTGCAAGGGTTCCGAGGGGAGAGGGGTTTGGTGCTGATTCTACTTTGAATGTTGACGCGGTGTGGTCTTCGGGGGTTGGTTCGCGAAGGGGTTGCACGGTGAGTGCCACGGTGTCGTAAAGGGTGCTACGCTGGGGTTCGCTCGAAGTAAGTTCGCGGTTGGGATGGGGCTTAGGGGCGAAATTGGGGTTAGTGTTGGGCTCTGAACTTGAAATGGTAATTGAATTGGGGTTTGCGTTGAACTCGGAAGTAGACTTAGGGTTAGAATTGGGGTTTGCATTGGTTTTAAAAATAGGCACAGGGTGGGAGCTTGGGCAAGAGAGGTGATCCTCGACTTCTTCTACCTCCAGTAGTGGCAGGGAGAAGGTCACCATTTCGGAAGAAGCGTTGACGCACCGTAGGCATGCTTTTCCCCTGATGTTTGATACTAGGCAATCACCTAGGAATACGCTGGGCGCGATTTCACGACGGCGGATGTAGCCTACCGCGGGACCGTGAACATCTACGGTGATGCAGGCAACCGTCCGAGCTTCGATCGCATGTTTGCGGGTGTTGGAGAAAGGAATACTGATATGATCCCTTGTGATTTCTTGTTTCGCGAAGGATATTTCGCCCTTTTCTTGGAAAAAGGGGGCTCCGAGGATCCCGTCAATGTTAGAGGGGAGAGTGTCAGGGAAAACTTGAAAAGATACGGGTATAACGTTGTTGAGTTCCGCGTCTAATTGACCTAGGGTACTGGTAGCGCCATCAGTGATTCCGTGGACTTTGATAACGTTATCGGAATCAGTGGGGACGCCGGGTTTTACGCTGGAGGCCTTAATAATGTTTAATTCCGAGCCGGTATCGACCAGGAGCTCGCACGGTGCGATGAATTGGGGCGCGGTGACCGTTACACGGGGTATAGGGGAGTTGGCGGCGAGGCTTAACGTGGAGATGAGTCGGGCAGGTTTTCGTGAGGCTCTATTACCAGTTGGACGGCTTTCGGGGTGGCAGCCTCCCGTCCGGAAGTTGTTTGCGGCGGGAGGCTGTTCCCGTTTCCCTGCCGCAATTTATTATTGTATTCTCGTTTGCGACACTCGTGGATGTCGTGTCCGGGGGTTTTGCAGTATCTGCAGAATTTCGAAGCTTCCGAAGGGAACCGTTCGCGGGGTTCGCGATAATGGGTCGGTGGGGCTTGCTCGTAGCGTGATCCGATTGGGGGAGGGTCACGGCGAGGGGGTGGGGAACGCTGGGAGTCCCTGTTTGGATATCCAGGGTGGGGGTCGCGCCATGAGCGGGGCTCGGAGCGGGGGAGGGGCCGCTCGAAGTGAGTGGGAGGTTCGGGTTGGCCGAAAGGGGTGTCATGATGAGGGGGTGGAGAGCGCTGAGCGTCCCTGTTTGGGTATCCGGGGTGGGGGTTGCGCCATGAACGGGATTCGGGGTGGGGGACGAGCTGCTTGGGGCGAGTGGGGGCCTCATGTCGGTCGAGGGGAGGGTAGTTGAAATATTCCCGGCGTTCTGGGGTACGACTCCGAGGCTGGTTGTATTCCCGGGGAGGGTAGTTGTAGGGCTCATGGTGTTCGGGGGTATAGTGTCGCGGTTTGGGGGCGTCGCGAGATACTGGTGGGGCACCTCGGGTTTCTACGAAGTGAACGCGGCGGTAGTCGCGTTCGGGTTCTTTGTATCGGCGAGTATCCAGTTCGAATTGCTTATAGGCGCTGATGGCCTCGTTAAAGACCCTGTTTAAAGGGTAGTCGCGGAAGGGGCGAACCTCAGCACGCAGGGTGGGGATGAGACCACGGATGAAACTATCCACCGCCAGGGAGTCGACCTCGTTGATGCTGGCGCCGTCGTGGTGACAGTCGAGGATCGCGGTGCGTAAGTCTTTTACGCGACTGATGTACTCGAGGACATGCTCGGTGGCACCCTGCGTGATGCTGGCTAATTCGCCCCGGTATTGATCGATGAATCGGTGCGGGCCTAACACATCTTTGAGTCTATTGCATAGATCGGCGATGGTGGAGCAGTCTGCGTCCTCTACTGCTGCGTATGCGCGGCCACGGAGTTTATTGCAGATGAGTTTGGTAAGTGTACGCTCTGCGTACGTAGGGATGACTTCCCGTGCGCGTTTGCAGGCGCGCACGAATTGGAGGACGGTTAGATTACTACCGTCGAAGGCGGGTATGAACTCCAGTGCTTGCTTGACCGTGAAGCTCACGGGGTCGGAGCGGGGTGGCTCGATTACTGGGGTGGGCAGGGTGCGCGAGAAGGGTCGGGTCCGGTCCATGTCGGAACCCTGTCGCAGTTCGCGGAGTTCGCGACGTATAGCCCGGATTTCTTCTTGTAGTGCGATGGTATTCGCATCGTCGGGGTTCCTCGCGTCTTTGGGGGGAGCGGTCTGGTCACGGGGGGTGGTTTCACCACCGGTGTACTCTTGCGGAGTGGGGAAGAGGTCTCCGATAGTGAGAGCTGGTGTCGCGTCGGATTCTTCCATGGTGTTGTTATCGATTGTGGGTGTAAACTCTGCCGTGGTTTTAACGGCGCTGCTGGAACGTTCAGGGCGAAGTGGGTCGGGGAGAGGCCAGGAGCTGGAACGCGAGAAGAATCGGGGGCTGTTCGCGTTCAGGGCCAGCAAGCGAAGATCGCGGAGGTCGCGGCGTATTGACTGCAATTCGTCGGGTTGAGCGCGGGCGTTTGCTTCGTATGCATCCCTTGCTGCTTGGAGGGACGCGGTTTGTTTGTGGAGGGCGGCTTCTCTTTCGATCAATTCTTGTTGAAAGGCAAAGAGATCTTCTTGAGTGAGGGTTGGGGTCGCGTCGGGGTTCATTTTGGAATCGAGATCCATTCTAGAATGGTCGAATACCGCACGAAGATGGTGGAGCAGAGCCAGCCGAAACTTGAACGGTGATCGCACGGTCCTACCGACTGCGCCAAAATTATATTTACCCTATTGTTACGATCCAAGTCGCAACAGCGATTGGGAGGCGATCTTCGACCCACGCGGCACGTGCGTCCGCGTCTGATCACAGGGCCGTTCGTCGGCGGTCTGCTGAAAAGGAGGTTTACGAGAAAGAATGCAAGAAGGAGGGGTTGGATATATATAAGTGACTTGGAGCGGTATCACCAATATTTATTTCTGAACATTAATAGTGGCGGGCAAGGGTGAGCGCCCTTCGACGAGCGTACCCGGGGTACCGGGGGTCTTCGATACAAATATCCTCCAGGCGCGGGAGGCTAGGGGAGGGGTCGAGCTTGATGAGCCTCCAAGGTATGAGGGCGATCGGTGAAGGGCGAGGGGTCGTGTCGGGTTGGCTCGCTGGTCGATTCGGCGGAGCGGATGAGGGCGGGGCGCTTGGCGTGCTGGGGGCGTTGATGATCCCTGCTGCAGGGTGAACCACCACGAGGACCGTCCCCCGGAAGGGAGTCTCCTTGCGTACGGTGGGCAGGGCCCTTACTCCCAGGAGGTGCCCAAAAATATCGGCGGCGCCTTCGTGCCGTAGCCCCTGTTGCAGCGAACGAATGAGCTTGCGCAGCTGATATTTACGCCCGGCTCGACGAGTCATACCTATTCAGAACTTTTCCTGCGAACATGGTGCCGGTGTTAATTATGCTAGGTGCTCGAGGGGAAGAGGGAAAGAGGGGGGAATCATGAACGGGAAGGTATCGGTGGCGTAGCTGATAGATGCCACTCTCACAATTCGTCCTGGGGGTTACTCGTTGATACAAAATTGTTTCGCGGTAGAAGGGTTGTGACTCTGTGACGCTGGGGGGGGGGATCGGACGATCCTAAGGATGAGAGAGAGGGGGGGGATTGACCTCGTACCCGCAGCCGCTGGTAGGCTCCGTAGCACGGGGGGGGGGGGGGCGAGTGGTAGGAATAAAAGGTAGGGTTCCGTTGTCACTGAGAGCCACTGGTGGGCTGCATCAGTACGACGGGGGAGGGGGCGAGTGGTAGGATTAAAAGGTAGGGTTCCGTTGTTACTGAGAGCCACTGGTGGGCTGCATCAGTAGGACGGGGGAGGGGCGAATGGTAGGGATGTTGCGGAGGTAGTCCTCCCTTAGTCACTGAGAGCCACTGGCGGGCTACTCGGTATGTTCTTAGTGATTGATATATTTGCGATTGTAGACGCCCCAGCACGATTGTGAATAGCGGCGAAGTATTAGTGGTGCCGGTGATGGGGCAACGATTATGATTGGGGTGGCACAGGAAACTGTTTACTGGAAGGGTAGTATACTTACTAGAATGTTTACAGCAACGAGGTGTGTAATTATAACTATTGAAATAACCAGGGTAAGAATGATAGTCGTGATTGTTCCAGTAGGCAAAGGGTGAATAATAGTAAATAATTATAATCACTGAAGGGAAGAGGACCAATTGTAGTTATCAAAATGAACAGAGGTGGATAATAGTAAATAGTGATATTTACTAAGTAAATAATTATAATTTGTCAAAATGAACGGGAGAACAGTGCTTGTAAGTAAGATGAATAATTATAACTATTAAATAATTAATCAAAATAAACAAAAGAAGAATAATTGTCATAGTATAGCTAATTATGGTTACTACATAAATAATTATAATTACCAAGATAGACTGAAGCGCGCTAATTGTAAATAAAGTAAATGATTAATTGTAATTGGCAAAATAAACAAAAGAAGAATAATGGTAGTAATGTGAATAGTTATAATTACTAAATAAATAATTATAATTACCAAGATAGACTGAAGCGCAATAATTGTAAATAAGGTAAATGATTAATTGTAGTTGGCAAAATAAACAAAAGAAGAATAATGGTACTAAATAAATAATTATAATTACCAAGATAGACTGAAGCGCAATAATTGTAAATAAAGTAGATAATTAATTGTAATTGTGGAAATAAACGGAAGTAAAATAATTGTAATAAAGTAAATAATTATACTTACCAAACAAATGATTACAATTGTCAGAATAGACAGTAGTACGATACTTTAATTGTAATCGTCAAAATAAACAGCAGGAGAATGATTGTGAATAAAAACTAATTGTGATTGCTACAGGAATGATTATAGTTAGCAAAATAAACCGAAGAACAATATTTGTACATAAAGTAAACAATTATAATTATTAAGTAATTAATTGTAATTGTGGGTATAAACGGAGGTAGAATAGTTGTAGTAAAGTAAATAATTATAATTGCTAAATAAATAATTATAATTATCAAGATAACACGAAGTACAATACTTGTAATTGTAATTATTAAACAGTTAATAGTAATCGTGGAAATAACCAGAAGTAGGATAAATGTAGACAATTATTTTTATTAGGTAGGTGAATATAGTTATCGATAAAGTAAATAATTATAGTTATTAAGTAATTAGTTGTAATTATCGAAATAGGCCGAAGTAGAATAAATGTATTAAAGTAAATAATTATAATCACTAAATAAATAATTATAATTGCCGAAATAAACCGAAGAACAATGCTTGTGAGTAAAGTACGTAATTATAATTACTAACTAATTAATTGTAGTTGTCAAAATAAATGAAAGAAGGGTAATTGTAATTAAGTAAATAATTACAATTACCAAATAAACGATGATAATTACCAAAATAAACCGAATCGCAATACTTGCAAATGAAGGTGAATAATTATAATTACTAGGTAGTTAATTGTAATTGTCAAAATAAAAGAAGAAGAATATTTGTAAGTAATTATAATTATTGGATAGCTATTATAATTATCGAAGTAAGTGACGAGGAATAATTGTAAGTATCGAGGTAACCGTAATTGAACAAACTATAAAGGATTGTAATTTTTAAAATAATTACGATAATGAAAGTGAGCAGCAAGTGCGAAGTAACATAATACAGTAAATTAGGTAAATAAGTATAGCAATGATATAATAATCGAAATAATTACTTTAACGTACGGAGGAAAATCGAGATACAATAATGACGTGTATGAGCAGTGGAAGTGAATACTTACAATGTAATTAAATGAAATAAGAATACTAATATAATCGCGATGCGTATAATAATTGTATGTTTACTCGTCGAGAACTGACTCGGAACTGACTTCGCTGCTGCTGTGGCAGCCTTATTTAAAGGACGAGCGCGGACTTGAAGACGGTTACGTAACTTAGTAACCGCGTGCGAAAAGTCACGTAGGCCACTGGTCGAGAGGCACGTACGCCACTCGTTGTGGCCTCAAGGACACAGCCGGCACGTGTAGGAATTTGCATAGGCGTAATTCCTACTTATTTCAGCGAAACCATTGGCGTAACTATAATTTATTTCTGAACGATTTATATTCTCGTTTCCGACAATTGTTGATGATTGCTATTTGTTAAATAATCGTTCCTTGATTATAGTGATGCCAATGGGGATGAATGCGCGGTAAACTACAGAGCGTTACAAGTGTAAGGGCCCTATGCGTACACATATATGCGGAGTAACGACTCCTCGCGGTGTACAGGGGGTTACACATGTGATACGTGTATGCGGAGTGACGACTCCTCGCGATGTACAGGGTGTTACAGATGTGATACGTGTATGCGGAGTGACGACTCCTCGCGATGTACAGGGTGTTACAGAAGTGGTATGTGAGTGCGGAGTAACGACTCCTCGTTATGTACAGGGTGTTACAGAAGTGATACGTGTGTGCGGAGTAACGACTCCTTGTGGTGTACAGGGTGTTACAAATGTGATACGTGTATGCGGAGTGACGACTCCTCGCGATGTACAGGGTGTTACAAGTGTGATACGTGTATGCGGAGTGACGACTCCTCGCGATGTACAGGGTGTTACAGAAGTGGTATGTGAGTGCGGAGTAACGACTCCTCGTTATGTACAGGGTGTTACAGAAGTGATACGTGTGTGCGGAGTAACGACTCCTTGTGGTGTACAGGGTGGTACAAATGTGATACGTGTATGCGGAGTGACGACTCCTCGCGATGTACAGGGTGTTACAGAAGTGGTGTGTGAGTGTACCTAGATCCAACGTCGGTGTGACGTCACACCTTACGCCTTAGGGGGATTTTCTTCCGGCTGGAGTTAGGGGGGGGCTGAATCTTGCGGTGCAGGTATGGTGAGCTGCGTGGCTGCCAGCGGTTGTTGGTGTTGTGGGGAGGGGGGGGGGGGGGGAATGGCCTCCGTTGTTTGGTCGAATTCCAACGCCGAAGTGGCGTCACAATATTCTTGTACATTTCAGTACATTTCAGTACATTTCAGTACATTTCAGTACATTTCAGTAAATTCTTGTACATTTCAGTAAATTCTTGTACATTTCAGTAAATTCTTGTACATTTCAGTACATTTCAGTACATTTCAGTATATTCCTGTACATTTCAGTACATTTCAGTACATTTCAGTACATTTCAGTATATTCTTGTACATTGTGTTACGTCCCGCGAGCTTGTCCGCGTAAAAATATATATTTTCCCGGAACTGTCGCGGCGATAGACGATATTTCAATTATTTGCAACTTTCGGCTCACGCGACGCGTACGTTCGTCGTATAACCGGGCTCGCGATGTAGCATGCAGGCGACTAACAATTAGCACTCACCAGTCGTAGAACAACGCTAATTAACGCTACGCTTGGGCGTCTCGATTGTGGAGAGTCGATGCTCGTTGACGGCTCGATACAGCTCTCGGCGGGGATCGGACGCTGGAATTCGCTCGACGTCGTGGAAGACAGGTTCGAGCGTGATCTGTCTCGGCGCTGACCAGGATGAGCGGGGAGCGGCGGCTGGATACTGGGCCGGCGCGTTCACTGGACCGCTGGACGGTGACTGGATCAGGCGGATCTCGATGTCGTCGATGATTCGCGATTCGCGAATCTCAGGCAATGCGCGAACACCGAGATATGGATTATATGCCGCGTGAATTGAAGCGTATTCGCGAGCAAGCTTTCTCAATTGATAGCGTCGTCCGGCGCGTTTAGGCATCTGACGCTTCGATAATGTACGTTGAGAGTAAATGGAATAATATTCGTTGCGATTTCTTTGCGTGCCGAGCATACACTGAGAGCTCCTGATACACGGGCAGAAATGCGTTGATTAATAATATAAGAACTGGATATAATGATATACGTAGAAGCGTTAGATTGTATGAGAATTGAAGGAATAATTGTAGAATTGATTAACTGGTAAAAATATAATATATTCAAAGAACTGGTAAGATACAATAAGATACAGTGGAACTAGCCTAGGTTTAAATACGTCGTACTAACTAAGATATAAGAACTAAGAATTAGAAATGGAATTGGAAATAGAAATGGAATCGAAGTTGAATATACGTTTGAATTGGAATGAGTCCAGCAGAGCGGATCTGACTGGAACTCGAGAATCGACCGAAGCCGGAGAGGAGTTGACTTGACCGAAGTCGGACTGAGAGTGAGCTCTCTGGACGCTGCACGGACCTCGTTCGCTCGGCCAGTGGTGGGGCGTCCAGTGGAGTGGGGCGGCGCTGGAGTGGGGGTACCGCGTTAAGCGGGGCTCGCTTAACGGCGATGACGTACTGGAGCGCGCTTTGGTACGCTTGGTGCGCGGAATACGGTACTTTAACATTTCATGATTTCTATAGGTATCGGTAACGCAGATTTACAATGGTAAGTATAAGGTAAGTATAAAATATAGTATAGGATGTAGTATAGAATGCAGTGTAGAATGTAGTATAGAAGAGGTAAGTATGAATATAGTATGGAATAAGATATAATCGGATTAACGCTAAGTAAGGATTAGTATAAGCGGCTTAAAGGTAAGTACAATTATCTTAGAACTACGCAATACGTCCGAGGGACGTAACACCTCCCCCCCTGGGGCGAAAAATAATTCTGCAGGAATTATTTTTCCTCCTCGTTGTCAGGGAAAAGTTGCTTTCTGATTCGCTGGTAATTTATAATTTTCGCATGGTGGTCAATGTTCAATCTCGCGGGTTCGCTCGCTTCGGAAATATTGTCTGTGGAAACGCATTCCGCGGGTGAGATTTTGGGGACCACTTCACTATTGTTAATGTCACTGTCTTTGTCTTTAAGATATAGGCAAAAATGAGTTAACGCACTCCAAGTCGCAGCGAGGAGTTGAATACCACAGCCGTAGGCTGCGTGTAACGCGATGCCGTTTAGCACAGTGTTAATGCACAATTTCACTAAACGAAGCACCATGTAGAGTCCGATGAATCCTGCGGTGATTGATCCAAACTGCATGAAACCATTCCATAGGCGTTTCCCGGTGCTCTCTGCGATGCTCTCCAGGGTGGCCTCGTCCATCAGTCCCAGCAGATTGGCGGAATTAGTGGCGAATGTTCGCCCGGAAGCACCTTGCGCTAAGGTGTTAATGACCGCGATCTTTTCGATCGGAAACATGATATGGTCATTTAATTTTTTAATGTCCTCTTGCGAATAGATGCCACCATTCGCAAGGTTGGCTGGATTGGTGTACTTCCATGATGATTTGGTGAGCGGCTGTAATGGCGTTGGCGGCACTGTTTCCACAGGGCGTGGCGTTAATTTATACCATGTCCCGTGAATGCGGAATGTCGGCGCGATCAGCTCGTTGCATTCTCGTCTCGTGCCGATGGAAGATAGAATTCTCGTGCGTGGAGTGAGAAAATAGGACGAATTTCTGCATGTTACCGGTAATTCGTCGAAACAGTCTGTCGTTTTTCGTAAAGTGCACTGGATTGGGATACACTTGACGACGTGGATTGCTTCGCCTGACTGGATCGCCATGTATCCAGGTTCCTTCGTCAACGTCGTGGCTACCTCTGCTGGTGCAACGTTGATTAGAGCTATAGCGTTTTTGAGAACTTGTCGCTCGATTTTGCACTTTTGTTTTACCATATCCTTATATAAATTTGTGATTTGGCTGCGGATATGCTTTTCAATATATACGAATTTTGCGTTGACGTAGGTGAATATATCTAGATTATTCACTTGAGTTCGCCTAGTGAATTTGAATTTGCCTTCGGCGTCTGTTTCGAGGATTAATAATTTCGGATGTTCGGTTTTAGTAAGAACGTAGCCGCAAGCAGATGTACGGCCGGTGCTGGTAAGTGCGAACGCTGTGTCGCCGGAGGTAACGGTGTACGTGGTAAGTGAATTTCCGTTTCTTGATTTAGTTTTGGCGGCCTTCCCTTCGAAGAGGACTTCGTACTCGCCGAAGCGGCATTGGTCGACAGGGATGCTGTGCCAGAAGGAATAACCGTCTTCGTTGTCCATGCATTGTTCCTTTCCCAAGGAACAGTGCTGACCGGAAGGTAGGAGGATTTCGTTTGTAGATAATTTGACTGGAGCTTGGAAATTTTTAAGTGTGACCTTGATTACAGCTTGGACTACCACGTTGTCCCATGTGCCGTAAGGATCACTGTAGGTCGTCCCTCTGCAGGATCCGTCCTGTAGAATTGTGCCAGCGAGGGTTGCGCTGCGAGTTGTCGAAGAATTGCCCATGAGACCAGAGATTTGGACTGAAGGAGGTAGAAATAGCATGCCAGAATTTTGCATAATTCTGCACGTGTCCAGTGGTGTTGCCAGGATGTACTGTTGTCGTCCATTGTTAACGACGGAAGTATGGGAGTGCATCCCGCAGTAGAATATGGTGCGGTCGATCTCGACCTTGCATTGAATTGCAGGCGCTTCCTCGAAGTCAATTATCTGCAGTAATTGAACGTTGGTGTCCTGCGATACCGGCTGGTCATCGGTAAAGTCGCAGGCTGGTTTATCGACGGTGGAGAAAGTAGTAGTATTTAGAGTTGAACCGCCGCAATCGTAGCCGATAAGGGCGGACGCTGATTGAGCGATGGAGAGCACCAGGAGAGCCGATGTGATACCCATGGTGTCGTGTTGAGAAGTGGCGTGTGCAGCTTGGAGAACGCGTACGGACTGGTAGCGTTCGGTAGTGACGTGGCGCGAAGGAGTGGGGGAATGCGTCACGCTCGAGATAACGCTCGCTCGCTGGGGCGCTCGCTTTAACTTATCCGCGTGTACGATGCGGGAACCGTTTTTGAAATTGATCCGGACGTTCTTGTCGCCCAGGATTTCCAGCACTCTGAAAGGACCCAGATACTCGTCGTCGAACTTCCCTTTTCGAGGTTCTTTGACTAAGTATACAGCGTCTCCGACGGAAAAATTTTGAACGTTGACCCTTCGGTCGTAGTAGGCTTTAGAACGATTTTTAGCCGCGTTGAGATTATCTCGGGCTCGGTTGACGGTATCTCGGATTTTCGTTTGCAAGTTTTCGAGGTAATTAAAATATGATTCGTCTGACGCGTCATGGGTCTGCGCGCTAGCCGACGGGGTTCTCGCGATTGTGCCGAATATGAGTTCATGAGGCGTGAATAGAGTACCTTCATGAACGCTCGTGTTATATGAAAACATGGCGAGTGGAATCCACTCGTCCCAATTACCTCGGTTAATGTACTGTTTTAAGTATTCCGTCAGTACGTGATGAGACCGTTCGATAGAGCCGTTACTTTGAGGTCGGAAAGCTGTGGTTTTGAACTGAGTGATTTTGAATTTCTTTGCGACGTTACGCATTAAAGAACTGAGGAAATTAGAACCTTGATCGGTTAGAATGGCTTTAGGGGCGCCGAATTTGCAAATTACTTCGTTGATGAAGGCGTCGGCTATTTCGATGGCGCCTGCGGTTTTCAACGGAATGGCTAAGGAATATTTGGTAAGGAGATCTTGCACGGTAAGGATGTAGGAATTGCCGCGGACAGTGGTGGGGAGAGGACCTATGATGTCCATTGAAAGTTTGTCGAAAGCCTGTCCTGGCGTGTCTGTAATAGTCATGGGCTGTCGTGTCTTGACTCGAACTAGTTTCTTTTTCTGGCAAGATTGGCAATTGTTTACAAATTCTTGTGTTTCGCGCTTGAGTGTAGGCCAGTAGTATTTTTCGCGTACTCGACGATAAGTTTTCGTAATGCCTTTATGACCGGCGAAGGCAGAGTTGTGATTTTCGGTTAAGATGTCGAGACGTTCGCTAACGGGAGGAATTATTACTTCGTTAGCGCAGGCAAAGATTTTAGTAGAGCTCGTTGAAAATAGATCGATTAAAAGTTTTTGAATATTAGGCCACGTAATATTATCTAAATTTGATTTTGAGATACTGAAAGAGTCTAATTGTAGTTCAGTGGCGACGTCGAGTAAAGATCTAAGGCATTCTGTGAGATCTTCGAAAGAGATTGAATTTAGCATGGTAGATTTGATTGGAAGTATGATTAGCTTTTTGTTAGTTAAATTCAGAACTTTAGCTCTGCACATTGTGAAATCTTGAATTTTTGGAATTTTTCTCGCGAGTGTTAGATCGATCGCTCCGGGGTCGCATGGTTGTCCGTCCATGGCAAGGAATACGACGAGATTATCATTTCTCATAATTAATCTGTCTCTTGTATGTATGATTGTGCGCTTAGTACGTGACGTAGAAGTATTGTTTGAATTGAATATTTGTTCGTCTTCGTCGTCTGAGTTAGTCGGGGTACCAGAAGTAGAAGAAGGTAACCTTTCGATGGGTGGGGAGATAGGAGACGACGGAGGAACGCGCGTGGTGGGAGGAGAGACGGAGCGAGAGTGGGAGCGAGACGTAGAAGGTATAGGAGAGGGAGATCGCGATGGCGGACGAGGAGTTGGAGCGCGCTGCAATGGCGGCTGCTCGTCGCTGATTGGAATGGGCGTTGCTAATGGTGGAGGCGAAATGGCGTCGAAAATATCAGGAGAACTAGAATCGGAAATGATAGGAAGTGCGGAGATAGGATTTCGAGATAACGCGTCCGCGTTGAGATTTGTTTTGCCGGTCTTATAAGAGATTCGATAATCGAATTCTGCCAGCTTGAGGCGCCAACGAAGGAGCCGGGATGTAGGATCTTTTACGGAATTCATCCAGATCAACGGTTGATGATCCGTTATCAAATTGAATTTGTGACCGTATATGTAAGGTCGAAAATGCTGGACTGCGTAAATGATTGCAAGGCACTCTTTCTCTATGGTCGAGTAATTTAATTCGGCGCCATGCAATAGTCGCGAAGCGTAGGCTATCGGACGATCTTTTCCCGGTTCATCCTGACTTAGAATACCACCAATAGCATAACCGGAAGCGTCGGTGGTTATATTGAATTCTTTTTCGAAATTCGGATATTGTAAGACCGGTTCTGTCGTTAGAATGTCGCGAAGAGCGCAGAAGGCGTCTTCTTGGGATTGTGTCCACTCGAATTTTTGATCCTTCTTTAATAAGATCGTTAGAGGTTTAGAAATGTGAGAAAATTTTGAAATAAAGCGGCGGTAATAGCCCGCGAGACCCAGGAATTCGCGTAGACTTTTGAGATTTGTAGGTCGCGGAAAATTCTTTACGGCCGAAATCTTTTTCGGACATGGCTTTACGCCATCTTCGCCAATTACGTGACCGAGATAAGCCACTTCGCGGCGGAGAAATTCGCATTTTGACGGTTGCAATTTTAGATTCGCTTCTCGTAAGCGTCTGGCTAATTTATTGAATTTAGATTGGTGCTCTGCAAGGCTACGCGCGTAAATGACAATGTCGTCTAAGTAGACGAATAATTCTGTGCCTTGCAGGCCTGTTAGAATGCTATCCATTAAGCGTTGAAAAGTGGCTGGGGTGTTTCTAAGACCGAAGGGCATGCGTTTAAATTCATAGTGGCCATACGGTGTAGAGAACGCTGTTTTCGCTGCATCGCTCGGATGCATACCGATTTGGTGAAAACCGTTGGCCAAGTCGAAGACGCTGAAATACTTCGCGCTGCCCAATTGATCCAGGATTTCCAGAATGCTGGGAAGCGGGTACGCGTCAGGAATCGACTTGTCGTTCAACGCTCGGAAATCGATAACCATACGCCATCGTTTGTTACCTTGCGCGTCGGCTTTTTTCGGGACTATCCACAGGGGACTGTTATATGGCGATTTGGAAGGAGCAACAATATCTTGCTCGAGCAGATCTTTCATCTGCGTATTAATTTCTTCCCTGTGGATAGGCGGATAGCGATATTGCTTGACGTGCACAGGAATTTCGTCGGTCGTGATAATACGATGTTCGACCGCGTTGGTTTTCCCTAAGAAATCGCCAGGGAGATGGAAGAGGTCATGATGCTCTTCGAGTAGATTTTGAACGTGCTTTCTCTCTTCTTCGCACAAATGCTCTGAACTAATTATGTCCATTAAGTCATTGCAGCGTGAAGCAGAGATTTGCGAATTTGAATTAAGAATAAGGCAGCTCTGTGCCTCGAGATTGGAATTAGAAATTGAATGTGGGTCGTTGCCCGATTTAGAAGATTTGGAAATAGAATTTGGTTTTGGAAAATTGAAATTGAATTTTGCATCGTTCATTTCGGCAGTTGGAACAATTTCATCGACCTCCTCCAGCTCCATGTGCGGCGTGGGCAAGTCGATTCTTTCGTCCGTCGTGTTAATACATTGAACGACGGTTCTGCCGTTAACGATGCGCGCGAGGCAGTGGGGTACAAGAACGCCCGGTGCTATTTCTCGCTTGGAAATGTAACCGATTTCGGGACCGGTGGCGCTTACCGCAATGTACGCTGACATACGAGGGGCTATACGACAACGGTCTTGGTTTTCGAATGGGAACTCGTTCCCTCGCCATAATAATTCTCGGCGATTATAAGAAATTTCGGCGCCTTGAGATAAGAATTCCGATCCAAGAATTCCGTCGGCGGGAATCGGAAAGGCGTCCGAAACGATATGGAAATCTATCGCAGTATCGGCGATAGTAATGCGCGTTGAGCCTAGAGTTGCTACGCTTCCGTCCGTAATTCCGGCGATATTAATCGAATCGTGCGTATCGATGATCACGTCCGGTTTTAAAGCGGTGACTTTAACAATATTCGGTTCCGCTCCGGTGTCTATCATGAAACGTTTTTGTTCGACAAGCTCGGGAGAAGTCACGGTTACGTGTGGCACGGCAGTGTTCGGCTTCAACGAGACGCGAGAAATTATTATTGATTCTCGCTTTCCGGTTGACTCGCGATTGCGCGAATCGGTTGCTGGCTCCTCGGATCGTTTGCCTCCCGTCGGTGAGACGCGGTGGACGGGAGGGTTTGCCCGTTTCCCGAAGTTTGCTGTTCGCGAATTTTATTGTTATATTCCCTCTTTCTGCACTCGTGAATATCGTGCCCGGGAGTTTTACAATAGTTGCAGAATTTAGATCTGCTAGAATTTACGCGGAACGAGTCATCGCGTCTTTGTGGCGGCTGGTAAACAGCGCGGTATTGTTTGTCGGCCGGGTGACTCGGCGGTGAGTCACGGTACGGTGCACGTGCACGGTCGTCGAGCGGCTGACGGTACGCTTGAGAGGGTGACGCAGCGTAGCGTCGATTGTCGGCTTGTTTATATGACGCATCGGCGTACCTCTCGGAAGAATAGGGTGACGGAGATCGGAATCGCGGGTTATCGTTGCGGATGTTTACGCGTGACTCTGTTTGTCGCTCGCGCGGTGATTCAGAGAATCGAACTTCTCGGTTAGTTCTTCCGTAACGCGTTTTATCAAGTTCTAATTCTTTTGAACATTCGATTGCCGTATCGAATATTCGATTAAGCGATTTTTCTTTAACGGGGCGAACTTCTGCGCGGAGCTCGGGAGTTAGGCCGCTTATAAAACTGGTTTTTACCAATTTCTCAACATCGCGTTCGTTAAATGATTCGCGATCGCATTCTAAAATCGCGGATTTCAAATCTTTTACGCGGCTTATGTAATCGAGAATATGCTCGTTTGCGCGCATGAATATATTGGCTAGCTCTCCGCGGTAATGATCGACGGTATGATGAGAGCCGAATACATCTCTCAATCGATTGCAAATACTGGCTACGTCGTTTAACGATTCGTCTTCGACGGCGATATAGGCACGACCACGTAATTTATTAATTATTAATTTTGCCAAAGTGGCTTCTGCGTGTGGAGGAATTAGTTCGTTAGCGCGGCGACACGCGCGTGTAAAATTTAAAACGGATATATTCGTTCCGTCGTACGAGGGAATTGATTCTATTGCGGCGCGTATAGTCATACCGGTATTTTCAGAATCGTCGGAAATCGTAGTATTATTACTGCGACGATTTATCGCGCCGGTATTTTCATTTTCGTTCGGACGACGTGTCTCTAACCTTTGAACGCGGTCAAGGAGAGCTGAGATTTGATTTTTGAGGTGATCGTTTTCCTGAGATAAATTTTTATTACCGAACGATAATTGACCGAGTTGCGATTCGAAATCTAAACGGTCTTGTTCGAGGCGCTTCGCCTCTTCGCGGAGACGAGCCTCTTTTTGATGCGCGCGGTCTTGCATGATAATTAATTCGTCCGCGCTTGGAATTGGAAATTGGGCGCTAGCGTTATCGGTAGTATTCTTTGATCTGGTATTTCCTGCAGGCATTTTGTCACGAGGTTGCTTACTATCCCACCGCTGCCACCAGAAATGTTACGTCCCGCGAGCTTGTCCGCGTAAAAATATATATTTTCCCGGAACTGTCGCGGCGATAGACGATATTTCAATTATTTGCAACTTTCGGCTCACGCGACGCGTACGTTCGTCGTATAACCGGGCTCGCGATGTAGCATGCAGGCGACTAACAATTAGCACTCACCAGTCGTAGAACAACGCTAATTAACGCTACGCTTGGGCGTCTCGATTGTGGAGAGTCGATGCTCGTTGACGGCTCGATACAGCTCTCGGCGGGGATCGGACGCTGGAATTCGCTCGACGTCGTGGAAGACAGGTTCGAGCGTGATCTGTCTCGGCGCTGACCAGGATGAGCGGGGAGCGGCGGCTGGATACTGGGCCGGCGCGTTCACTGGACCGCTGGACGGTGACTGGATCAGGCGGATCTCGAGGTCGTCGACGATTCGCGATTCGCGAATCTCAGGCAATGCGCGAACACCGAGATATGGATTATATGCCGCGTGAATTGAAGCGTATTCGCGAGCAAGCTTTCTCAATTGATAGCGTCGTCCGGCGCGTTTAGGCATCTGACGCTTCGATGATGCACGTTGAGAGTAAATGGAATAATATTCGTTGCGATTTCTTTGCGTGCCGAGCATACACTGAGAGCTCCTGATACACGGGCAGAAATGCGTTGATTAATAATATAAGAACTGGATATAATGATATACGTAGAAGCGTTAGATTGTATGAGAATTGAAGGAATAATTGTAGAATTGATTAACTGGTAAAAATATAATATATTCAATGAACTGGTAAGATACAATAAGATACAGTGGAACTAGTCTAGGTTTAAATACGTCGTACTAACTAAGATATAAGAACTAAGAATTAGAAATGGAATTGGAAATAGAAATGGAATCGAAGTTGAATATACGTTTGAATTGGAATGAGTCCAGCAGAGCGGATCTGACTGGAACTCGAGAATCGACCGAAGCCGGAGAGGAGTTGACTTGACCGAAGTCGGACTGAGAGTGAGCTCTCTGGACGCTGCACGGACCTCGTTCGCTCGGCCAGTGGTGGGGCGTCCAGTGGAGTGGGGCGGCGCTGGAGTGGGGGGTACCGCGTTAAGCGGGGCTCGCTTAACGGCGATGACGTACTGGAGCGCGCTTTGGTACGCTTGGCGCGCGGAATACGGTACTTTAACATTTCATGATTTCTATAGGTATCGGTAACGCAGATTTACAATGGTAAGTATAAGGTAAGTATAAAATATAGTATAGGATGTAGTATAGAATGCAGTGTAGAATGTAGTATAGAAGAGGTAAGTATGAATATAGTATGGAATAAGATATAATCGGATTAACGCTAAGTAAGGATTAGTATAAGCGGCTTAAAGGTAAGTACAATTATCTTAGAACTACGCAATACGTCCGAGGGACGTAACAATTGCAGTACATTTCAGTATATTCCTGTACATTTCAGTACATTTCAGTATATTTCAGTATATTCTTGTACACTTCAGTACATTTCAGTATATTCTTGTACATTTCAGTATATTCTTGTACATTTCAGTATATTCTTGTACATTTCAGTATATTCTTGTACATTTCAGTATATTCTTGTACATTTCAGTATATTCTTGTACATTTCAGTATATTCTTGTACATTTCAGTACATTTCAGTACATTTCAGTACATTACAGTATATTCTTGTACATTGCAGTACTTTTCAGTAAATTCTTGTACATGTCAGTACATTTCAGTACATTTCAGTACATTTCAGTATATTAATGTACATTTCAGTACATTTCAGTATATTCCTGTACATTTCAGTATATTCCTGTACATTTCAGTACATTTCAGTATATTCTTGTACATTTCAGTACATTTCAGTATATTCTTGTACATTTCAGTATATTCTTGTACATTTCAGTACATTTCAGTACATTTCAGTACATTTCAGTACATTTCAGTATATTCCTGTACATTTCAGTACATTTCAGTATATTCCTGTACATTTCAGTACATTTCAGTATATTCTTGTACATTTCAGTACATTTCAGTATATTCTTGTACATTTCAGTACATTTCAGTACATTTCAGTACATTTCAGTATATTCTTGTACATTTCAGTACATTTCAGTATATTCTTGTACATTTCAGTACATTTCAGTACATTTCAGTACATTTCAGTACATTTCAGTACATTTCAGTACATTTCAGTATATTCTTGTACATTGCAGTACTTTTCAGTAAATTCTTGTACATTTCAGTAAATTCTTGTACATTTCAGTAAATTCTTGTACATTTCAGTAAATTCTTGTACATTTCAGTAAATTCTTGTACATTTCAGTAAATTCTTGTACATTTCAGTAAATTCTTGTACATTTCAGTAAATTCTTGTACATTTCAGTAAATTCTTGTACATTTCAGTAAATTCTTGTACATTTCAGTAAATTCTTGTACATTTCAGTAAATTCTTGTACATTTCAGTACATTTCAGTACATTTCAGTATATTCCTGTACATTTCAGTACATTTCAGTATATTCCTGTACATTTCAGTATATTTCAGTATATTTCAGTATATTCTTGTACATTTCAGTACATTTCAGTACATTTCAGTACATTTCTGTACATTTCAGTATATTCTTGTACATTTCAGTATATTCTTCTACATTTCTGTACATTTCAGTATATTCTTGTACATTTCAGTATATTCTTCTACATTTCTGTACATTTCAGTATATTCTTGTACATTTCAGTACATTTCAGTACATTTCAGTATATTCCTGTACATTTCAGTACATTTCAGTATATTTCAGTATATTAATCTACATTTCAGTACATTTCAGTATATTCCTGTACATTTCAGTATATTCCTGTACATTTCAGTACATTTCAGTATATTTCAGTATATTCTTGTACATTTCAGTACATTTCAGTACATTTCAGTACATTTCAGTATATTCTTGTACATTTCAGTACATTTCAGTACATTTCAGTATATTCTTGTACATTTCAGTACATTTCAGTACATTTCAGTACATTTCAGTATATTCTTGTACATTTAGTACATTTCAGTACATTTTAGTACATTTCAGTACATTTCAGTACATTTCAGTATATTCTTGTACATTTCAGTACATTTCAGTACATTTCAGTACATTTCAGTAGATTCTTGTACATTTCAGTATATTCTTGTACATTTCAGTACATTTCAGTACATTTCAGTATATTCTTGTACATTTCAGTATATTCTTCTACATTTCTGTACATTTCAGTATATTCTTGTACATTTCAGTATATTCTTCTACATTTCTGTACATTTCAGTATATTCTTGTACATTTCAGTACATTTCAGTACATTTCAGTACATTTCAGTACATTTCAGTACATTTCAGTACATTTCAGTACATTTCAGTACATTTCAGTACATTTCAGTACATTTCAGTACATTTCAGTACATTTCAGTACATTTCAGTACATTTCAGTACATTTCAGTACATTTCAGTACATTTCAGTATATTCTTGTACATTGCAGTACTTTTCAGTAAATTCTTGTACATTTCAGTAAATTCTTGTACATTTCAGTAAATTCTTGTACATTTCAGTAAATTCTTGTACATTTCAGTAAATTCTTGTACATTTCAGTAAATTCTTGTACATTTCAGTACATTTCAGTACATTTCAGTATATTCCTGTACATTTCAGTACATTTCAGTACATTTCAGTACATTTCAGTATATTCTTGTACATTGCAGTACATTTCAGTATATTCCTGTACATTTCAGTACATTTCAGTATATTTCAGTATATTCTTGTACACTTCAGTACATTTCAGTATATTCTTGTACATTTCAGTATATTCTTGTACATTTCAGTATATTCTTGTACATTTCAGTATATTCTTGTACATTTCAGTATATTCTTGTACATTTCAGTATATTCTTGTACATTTCAGTATATTCTTGTACATTTCAGTATATTCTTGTACATTTCAGTATATTCTTGTACATTTCAGTATATTCTTGTACATTTCAGTACATTTCAGTACATTTCAGTACATTACAGTATATTCTTGTACATTGCAGTACTTTTCAGTAAATTCTTGTACATGTCAGTACATTTCAGTACATTTCAGTACATTTCAGTATATTAATGTACATTTCAGTACATTTCAGTATATTAATGTACATTTCAGTACATTTCAGTATATTCCTGTACATTTCAGTATATTCCTGTACATTTCAGTACATTTCAGTATATTCTTGTACACTTCAGTACATTTCAGTATATTCTTGTACATTTCAGTACATTTCAGTACATTTCAGTACATTTCAGTACATTTCAGTACATTTCAGTATATTCCTGTACATTTCAGTACATTTCAGTATATTCCTGTACATTTCAGTACATTTCAGTATATTCTTGTACATTTCAGTACATTTCAGTATATTCTTGTACATTTCAGTACATTTCAGTACATTTCAGTACATTTCAGTATATTCTTGTACATTTCAGTACATTTCAGTATATTCTTGTACATTTCAGTACATTTCAGTACATTTCAGTACATTTCAGTATATTCCTGTACATTTCAGTACATTTCAGTATATTCCTGTACATTTCAGTACATTTCAGTATATTCTTGTACACTTCAGTACATTTCAGTATATTCTTGTACATTTCAGTATATTCTTGTACATTTCAGTACATTTCAGTATATTCTTGTACATTTCAGTACATTTCAGTACATTTCAGTACATTACAGTATATTCTTGTACATTGCAGTACTTTTCAGTAAATTCTTGTACATGTCAGTACATTTCAGTACATTTCAGTATATTAATGTACATTTCAGTACATTTCAGTATATTCCTGTACATTTCAGTATATTCCTGTACATTTCAGTACATTTCAGTATATTTCAGTATATTCTTGTACATTTCAGTACATTTCAGTACATTTCAGTATATTCTTGTACATTTCAGTACATTTCAGTACATTTCAGTATAT
>CAJYYI030000061.1:62774-131322 GCA_913789915.3 Sphecodes monilicornis
GAATTATACTGAAATGTACTGAAATGTACAAGAATATACTGAAATGTACTGAAATGTACAAGAATATACTGAAATGTACTCAAATGTACTGAAATGTACTGAAATGTACAAGAATATACTGAAATGTACTGAAATGTACTGAAATGTACAAGAATATACTGAAATGTACTGAAATGTACAAGATTATACTGAAATATATTGAAATGTACTGAAATGTACAAGATTATACTGAAATATATTGAAATGTACTGAAATGTGCAAGAATGTACTGAAATGTACTGAAATGTACTGAAATGTACTGAAATGTACTGAAATGTACTGAAATGTACTGAAATGTGCAAGATTATACTGAAATGTACTGAAATGTACAAGAATATACTGAAATGTACTGAAATGTACAAGAATATACTGAAATGTACTGAAATGTACAAGAATATACTGAAATGTACTGAAATGTACAAGATTATACTGAAATGTACTGAAATGTATTGAAATGTACTGAAATGTGCAAGAATATACTGACATGTACTGAAATGTACTGAAATGTACTGAAATGTACTGAAATGTACTGAAATATATTGAAATGTACTGAAATGTGCAAGAACATACTGAAATGTACTGAAATGTACAAGAATATACTGAAATGTACTGAAATGTATTGAAATGTACTGAAATGTACTGAAATGTAATGAAATGTACAAGAATATACTGAAATGTACTGAAATGTACTGAAATATATTGAATGTACTGAAATGTGCAAGAACATACTGAAATGTACTGAAATGTATTGAAATGTACTGAAATGTGCAAGAATATACTGAAATGTACAAGAATATACTGAAATGTAGTGAAATGTACTGAAATGTACAAGAATATACTGAAATGTACTGAAATGTACAAGAATATACTGAAATGTACTGAAATGTGCAAGAATAGACTGAAATGTACTGAAATGTACTGAAATGTACTGAAATGTACTGAAATGTACTGAAATGTACTGAAATGTACTGAAATGTACAAGAATATACTGAAATGTACTGAAATGTACAAGAATATACTGAAATGTACTGAAATGTACAAGAATATACTGAAATGTACTGAAATGTACTGAAATGTACTGAAATGTACTGAAATGTACTGAAATGTACTGAAATGTACTGAAATGTACTGAAATGTACTGAAATGTGCAAGAATATACTGAAATGTACAAGAATATACTGAAATGTAGTGAAATGTACTGAAATGTACAAGAATATACTGAAATGTACTGAAATGTACTGAAATGTACTGAAATGTAATGAAATGTACAAGAATATACTGAAATGTACTGAAATGTACTGAAATGTACTGAAATGTACTGAAATGTACTGAAATGTACAAGATTATACTGAAATGTACTGAAATGTGCAAGAATATACTTAAATGTACTGAAATCTACAAGAATATACTGAAATGTACTGATTTGTGCAAGAATATACTGTAATGTGCAAGAATATACTGAAAAGTACTGAAATGTACAAGGATATACTGAAATGTACTGAAATGTACAAGAATATACTGAAATGTACTGAAATGTACTGAAATGTACTGAAATGTACTGAAATGTACTGAAATGTACTGAAATGTACTGAAATGTGCAAGATTATACTGAAATGTACTGAAATGTACAAGAATATACTGAAATGTACTGAAATGTACAAGAATATACTGAAATGTACTGAAATGTACAAGAATATACTGAAATGTACTGAAATGTACTGAAATGTACTGAAATGTACAAGAATATACTGAAATGTACTGAAATGTACTGAAATGTGCAAGAATATACCGAAATGTACTGAAATGTACAAGATTATACTGAAATATATTGAAATGTACTGAAATGTGCAAGAATATACTGAAATGTACTGAAATGTACTGAAATGTACTGAAATGTACTGAAATGTACTGAAATGTACTGAAATGTGCAAGATTATACTGAAATGTACTGAAATGTACAAGAATATACTGAAATGTACTGAAATGTGCAAGAATAGACTGAAATGTACTGAAATGTACTGAAATGTACTGAAATGTACTGAAATGTAATGAAATGTACTGAAATGTACAAGAATATACTGAAATGTACTGAAATGTACAAGAATACACTGAAATGTACTGAAATGTACAAGAATATACTGAAATGTACTGAAATGTACTGAAATGTACTGAAATGTACAAGAATATACTGAAATGTACTGAAATGTACTGAAATGTGCAAGAATATACCGAAATGTACTGAAATGTACAAGATTATACTGAAATATATTGAAATGTACTGAAATGTGCAAGAATATACTGAAATGTACTGAAATGTACTGAAATGTACTGAAATGTACTGAAATGTACTGAAATGTACTGAAATGTACTGTAATGTACTGAAATGTACTGAAATGTACTGAAATGTACTGAAATGTACTGAAATGTGCAAGATTATACTGAAATGTACTGAAATGTACAAGAATATACTGAAATGTACTGAAATGTGCAAGAATAGACTGAAATGTACTGAAATGTACTGAAATGTACTGAAATGTACTGAAATGTACTGAAATGTACTGAAATGTACTGAAATGTACAAGAATATACTGAAATGTACTGAAATGTACAAGAATATACTGAAATGTACTGAAATGTACAAGAATATACTGAAATGTACTGAAATGTACTGAAATGTACTGAAATGTACTGAAATGTACTGAAATGTACTGAAATGTACTGAAATGTACTGAAATGTACTGAAATGTACTGAAATGTGCAAGATTATACTGAAATGTACTGAAATGTACAAGAATATACTGAAATGTACTGAAATGTACAAGAATATACTGAAATGTACTGAAATGTACAAGAATATACTGAAATGTACTGAAATGTACTGAAATGTACTGAAATGTACTGAAATGTACAAGAATATACTGAAATGTACTGAAATGTACTGAAATGTGCAAGAATATACTGAAATGTACTGAAATGTACAAGATTATACTGAAATATATTGAAATGTACTGAAATGTGCAAGAATATACTGAAATGTACTGAAATGTACTGAAATGTACTGAAATGTACTGAAATGTACTGAAATGTACTGAAATGTACTGAAATGTACTGAAATGTGCAAGATTATACTGAAATGTACTGAAATGTACAAGAATATACTGAAATGTACTGAAATGTGCAAGAATAGACTGAAATGTACTGAAATGTACTGAAATGTACTGAAATGTACTGAAATGTACTGAAATGTACTGAAATGTACTGAAATGTACTGAAATGTACTGAAATGTACAAGAATATACTGAAATGTACTGAAATGTACAAGAATATACTGAAATGTACTGAAATGTACTGAAATGTACTGAAATGTACTGAAATGTACTGAAATGTACTGAAATGTACTGAAATGTACTGAAATGTACTGAAATGTGCAAGATTATACTGAAATGTACTGAAATGTACAAGAATATACTGAAATGTACTGAAATGTACAAGAATATACTGAAATGTACTGAAATGTACAAGAATATACTGAAATGTACTGAAATGTACAAGAATATACTGAAATGTACTGAAATGTACAAGAATATACTGAAATGTACTGAAATGTACTGAAATGTACTGAAATGTACTGAAATGTACAAGAATATACTGAAATGTACTGAAATGTACTGAAATGTGCAAGAATATACCGAAATGTACTGAAATGTACAAGATTATACTGAAATATATTGAAATGTACTGAAATGTACAAGATTATACTGAAATATATTGAAATGTACTGAAATGTGCAAGAATGTACTGAAATGTACTGAAATGTCCTGAAATGTACTGAAATGTGCAAGATTATACTGAAATGTACTGAAATGTACAAGAATATACTGAAATGTACTGAAATGTACAAGAATATACTGAAATGTACTGAAATGTACAAGAATATACTGAAATGTACTGAAATGTACAAGATTATACTGAAATGTACTGAAATGTATTGAAATGTACTGAAATGTGCAAGAATATACTGACATGTACTGAAATGTACTGAAATGTACTGAAATGTACTGAAATGTACTGAAATATATTGAAATGTACTGAAATGTGCAAGAACATACTGAAATGTACTGAAATGTACAAGAATATACTGAAATGTACTGAAATGTATTGAAATGTACTGAAATGTACTGAAATGTACTGAAATGTAATGAAATGTACAAGAATATACTGAAATGTACTGAAATGTACTGAAATATACTGAATGTACTGAAATGTGCAAGAACATACTGAAATGTACTGAAATGTATTGAAATGTACTGAAATGTGCAAGAATATACTGAAATGTACAAGAATATACTGAAATGTAGTGAAATGTACTGAAATGTACAAGAATATACTGAAATGTACTGAAATGTACTGAAATGTACTGAAATGTACTGAAATGTACAAGAATATACTGAAATGTACTGAAATGTACTGAAATGTACTGAAATGTACTGAAATGTACTGAAATGTACAAGATTATACTGAAATGTACTGAAATGTGCAAGAATATACTTAAATGTACTGAAATCTACAAGAATATACTGAAATGTACTGATTTGTGCAAGAATATACTGTAATGTGCAAGAATATACTGAAAAGTACTGAAATGTACAAGGATATACTGAAATGTACTGAAATGTACAAGAATATACTGAAATGTACTGAAATGTACTGAAATGTACTGAAATGTACTGAAATGTACTGAAATGTACTGAAATGTACTGAAATGTACTGAAATGTACAAGAATATACTGAAATGTACTGAAATGTACAAGAATATACTGAAATGTACTGAAATGTACTGAAATGTACTGAAATGTACAAGAATATACTGAAATGTACTGAAATGTACTGAAATGTGCAAGAATATACCGAAATGTACTGAAATGTACAAGATTATACTGAAATATATTGAAATGTACTGAAATGTGCAAGAATATACTGAAATGTACTGAAATGTACTGAAATGTACTGAAATGTACTGAAATGTACTGAAATGTGCAATAATATACTGAAATGTACTGAAATGTACAAGAATATACTGAAATGTACTGAAATGTACTGAAATGTACTGAAATGTACTGAAATGTACTGAAATGTACTGAAATGTACAAGAATATACTGAAATGTACTGAAATGTACAAGAATATACTGAAATGTACTGAAATGTACAAGAATATACTGAAATGTACAAGAATATACTGAAATGTACTGAAATGTACAAGAATATACTGAAATGTACTGAAATGTACTGAAATGTACTGAAATGTACAAGATTATACTGAAATGTACTGAAATGTATTGAAATGTACTGAAATGTGCAAGAATATACTGAAATGTACTGAAATGTACTGAAATGTACTGAAATGTACTGAAATGTACTGAAATATATTGAAATGTACTGAAATGTGCAAGAACATACTGAAATGTACTGAAATGTACAAGAATATACTGAAATGTACTGAAATGTATAGAAATGTACTGAAATGTACTGAAATGTACTGAAATGTAATGAAATGTACAAGAATATACTGAAATGTACTGAAATGTACTGAAATATATTGAAATGTACTGAAATGTGCAAGAACATACTGAAATGTACTGAAATGTATTGAAATGTACTGAAATGTGCAAGAATATACTGAAATGTACAAGAATATACTGAAATGTAGTGAAATGTACTGAAATGTACAAGAATATACTGAAATGTACTGAAATGTACTGAAATGTACTGAAATGTAATGAAATGTACAAGAATATACTGAAATGTACTGAAATGTACTGAAATGTACTGAAATGTACTGAAATGTACTGAAATGTACTGAAATGTACAAGATTATACTGAAATGTACTGAAATGTGCAAGAATATACTTAAATGTACTGAAATCTACAAGAATATACTGAAATGTACTGATTTGTGCAAGAATATACTGAAATGTGCAAGAATATACTGAAAAGTACTGAAATGTACAAGGATATACTGAAATGTACTGAAATGTACAAGAATATACCGAAATGAACTGAAATGTACTGAAATGTACTGAAATATACAAGAATATACTGAAATGTACTGAAATGGACAAGAATATACCGAAATGTACAGGATTATACTGAAATGTACAGAAATTTACAAGAATATGCTGAAATGTACTGAAATGTACAAGGATATACTGAAATGTACTGAAATGTGCAAGAATATACTGAAATGTGCAAGAATATACTGAAATGTGCAAGAATATACTGAAATGTGCAAGAATATACTGAAATGTGCAAGAATATACTGAAATGTGCAAGAATATACTGAAATGTGCAAGAATATACTGAAATGTGCAAGAATATACTGAAATGTGCAAGAATATACTGAAATGTGCAAGAATATACTGAAATGTGCAAGAATATACTGAAATGTACTGAAATGTACAAGAATATACTGAAATGTACTGAAATGTACAAGAATATACTGAAATGTACTGAAATGTACTGAAATGTACTGAAATGTACTGAAATGTACTGAAATGTGCAAGATTATACTGAAATGTACTGAAATGTACAAGAATATACTGAAATGTACTGAAATATACAAGAATATTGTTACGTCCCACGTACGGAAACACGGAAATATATATATATTGCGGATTCCACGTGGAAAAGACGCGTTTTGTTCGACCTATTTTAATCCACGCGGCGCGTACGTCCGTCGTCTGATTGGGAATCTGATCGCGATACGCGCAACTTTCCGGAAATATGTTCAGAACTCACCGGCACAGGATTCTTGATTATGTAGACTTTGCCTGGTCGTCTATGGCTCGTTCACAGGAACGGATCTCAGCAGGATCGGGAACGGCGTCCTCTCGAATCTGCTGCGGCGCCGAAGCGGATGCGTCCTCGTCGGCAGGAATCGGCAGTGGCTTCGGCGTTGTTACAATGCGAACGGATCGCACGATCGGCAGCAGGGCGACGCCGACAAGAGGAGAAGCAGCAGCAGGGTTTTCAGCGTAGGCGCGAGCGAGTTTCCGTAATTGATATTTACGCCCCGCGCGTTTAGGCATTCGAAAAGCGAGATTTAGAGATTTAGAAATGTACTTGCTGGCTTCAACGTTCTCCGTTGGAACCTTAAGCTTGATTGACCGCAGTTGCACAAGTTTCAGGAAAATGCCGAGCTCTGGTGAGCTCAGACGCACTGATGAGAACGTGAAGAGATTTATGTAATAATTAATGAAGCGATTAAACGTGCACGGAGATTCGAATGTAGCGACGTCGATATTGGAATAAAACACTGAGTTTAATATTAATAGGTAAAATATAATTTATTCTATATGTATATATATATATAACTGGTTAAATACAAGGTTTAGAAATACTCCTAACTCTAATGGAAATAGTAGACCGCACGCGAGCGGATGGAAATAGTAAGAATTGGAAGGTCTAGTCGGTACTAGAAGTCAACGAATAATGAGAGCGAGTCCTGCGCTGGTCTCGCCGCCTCGGCGCAGCGGCGGCGGCGGCTCGGCAGCGGCGCGCCGCTATTGGCCCGCTGGCCGGTCGCTCGAGCGGTGGAGGGGAGCGCGCGGGGATTGGCCGGCGAGGCCGTCAGGCAGGAGCGGCGAATGAGGTGGAATGGAGGAATATGGATGATTTTCAGAGGCAGCGGTATGCAGAAGGTAAGTATAAGATGTCGGTAAAATAGGTGTTGCAGAGCGTTGGTAAGTATAGTAAGTATCGAATGTAGGTAAGTATAGGATGTAGGTAAGTATAGGATGCAGGTAAGTATAGGCTGCAGGTAAGTATAGGAGGTAAGTATCGAATGTAGGTAAGTATAGAAGGTAAGTATCGAATGTAGGTAAGTATAGGCTGCAGGTAAGTATAGGATGTAGGTAAGTATTATGGTAAGTATTAGGTAGGATTATATATTATCGGCTTAAGGTAAGTATTCGGATTAAATGTAGTACGCTTATTACTATTCGCTATGTATATATATATAAGACTTATACTAATTCAATACGTCCGTCAGAGGACGTAACACCTCCCCCCTTCGGAAAGAAAAATAATTTTTCTAGGAAAATTATTTTTCTTCGTCGGAATCCAAAATTAATTTGCGGGGTGGCGGTTTTCGGAATGACTTAAAATTAGGCGTAGTTACAATATATCCACTCAGATCCTTTCGCACATTCGCATTCCTTGCATTCGTTTCCGGCGTCACGCTCGCTCCGAGGGAATCGTTCGAAAGTAAGTTTGGGGATTCAACGTACTCGAGCGGAATCACTTCGCGTTTGTTAACGTCCGTTGCACTTGCTTCACTGTTTTTCACATTTAAATATAGACAGAAATGGGTAAGGGCACTCCAGCACGCCGCGAAAAGTTGCAAACTCCAGCCGTAGGCTGCATGGAGCGCGATTCCATTCAAAATTGTATTTATAGAAAGTTTTAGCACTCGCAATGTAACATAAATTCCGATTAGTCCGGCCACGACACTACCGAAGTTTGTGAAGCCTTCCCAAAGCTTATGTCCGGCACTTTCGGCGATCTTCGAGATGGTGTCTGGATCCATGAGGCCGAGGATGGATGCTGACTCTCCGGCATAGCTCCTTCCCGATGCTCCTTGGGCGAGGGAATCAATGACGGCGGCCTTCTCGGCTGGGAACATTATGTGTTCGTTTAGCCTCGAAATATCTTCCGAGGAGTAAATTCCTCCATTGGCGAGATTTGTGGGATCGATGTATCGCCAGGTAGCCTTGGTAATCGGCTGAATTGGCGACGGCGGAAGGCTTTCCACCGGTCGTGGCATCATTCTGTACCATGTGCCTTGTAGTTTGAATGCAGGAGGTAGTAGGTCGCTGCAGTCGCGCCTGGTGCCAGCGGTGACGAGGATGCGGTTTCGAGGCGTCAGGAAGTACGACTGGTTTTGGTACTGTACTGGTAGCTCGTTGTAACAAAACTCTGTTTTTCTGAGAGTGCATTCGACAGGTATGCATTTGATTACATGTAGCGTTTCTCCGGCAGGTATAGCCATGTAACCGGGTTCTCGCGTGAGGATTGCGGCGACTTCGGCTGGTTCCGTGTGAATTAAGGCACGAGCGCCGCGCAGCACTTGTTTCTCCAGTTGGCAGCGCTGGTGGACAACGTCTCGATACATTGCGGTAAGCTGGTTCTTGAAGTGTTTCTCGAGATATATAAATTTGGCATTTGTATATGTGAATATGTCCAGGTTGGTGACCTGGATCTTTTCCGGAGATTTAAAACGGCCCTCCTTCGTGACCTCGAGGATGAGAAGTTTGGGGTGCTCTGTCCGCGTCAGCGTGTAACCGCAGACACTGGTACGTCCATGGCCAGTCAAGGCGAAGGCAACGTCTCCTGACGTAACCGTGTAGATGGTGTCGGCATTGGACTCCGGAGCGTGCGTCTTCGTTGCCTTTCCGTCGAACAGGACGGTATATCGGTGGAATTTGCAGTGGTCCGCGGGAAGACTTTTCCAGTACGTATATCCGTCTTCAGAGTCGAGACAGTGTTCCTGTCGAAGGCTGCAGCGTTGACCAGAAGGTAGGTATATATCGTCCGTGGATAATTTTACCGCTGCGGTAAAATCTTTTAGTTGTATACGAACGATAGCCTGGACCACGACGTTTGTCCAGGTGCCAAAGGGATCACTGTACGTTGACCCATGGCAGGAACCATCCTGATTTACCACGCCGGACAGGGTGATGCTGCGTGCTGTTGTCTCGTTCGATCGCAGACCAGTGATTTGAATAGCCGGCGGCAAGAAAAGCGCGCCGGTTGAATGCAGTTGCTTGCAAGTATCCTGAGGAGTGTTCAGGATATATTGTTGTCGTCCGTTGTTCACGATGGAGACGTGGGAATGCATTCCGCAGTGATACACCGTACGGTCGACCTCCACACGGCATTGAATAACCTCAGTGTCCCGGAACTCGTTTATTTGGAGCAGCTGGATTTCACTTTCCTCGTTGCTCGGGGTGATGTCGGTAATGTCGCATGCCGGTTCATCGATCGTTGAAAAGGTAGTGATGTTTAAGGTGGAACCGCCGCAGTTATAGCCGATGAGGGCAGAAGCAGTGGATAAGAGCGCGAGAGATGTGATGATTGGTGCGGCGACCTTCATGGTTCCGTTGTTGTCGAGAGACTGAAGCTCGGCAGCAGCGACGTATCGGGGCTCGTGGTGGGAGCGATACGGAGGGGGAAACGGCGAGAGAGCGATAACGCGGATCGATGACGCGGTGGCAGGAAACGGCGGCGCAAGTTTTAGTTTATTTTTATGTACGGTTCGCGTACCTTTCTTAAAACTAATTTTTACATTAGTGTCGCTATTAATTTCTAAAATTGTATATGGCCCGGTGTACTCATCGTCGAATTTGCCCTTCCTCGGCTCCTTCAACAAGTACACTCGGTCTCCAACGGCAAACTTTTGAGGACGTAATTTCCTGTCGTAATATTTTTTGGATCGGAGTTTCGCGTTTTCCAGGTTCTCGCGGGCTTTCTGGCTCGTGTCGGCGAGTTTACTTTGCAGATTAGACAGGAAAGTCGCGTAAGATTCCTCGGAGGAATCACATGGAACCGGATTTGCAGAAGGCACGCGTGCCAAAGAACCGAAAACTAATTCATGCGGGGTGAACAAGGTGCCCTCGTGGACACTGGTATTATAGCTGAATGTGGCGAATGGGAGCCACTTATCCCAGTCGCCCTTATGAATGAACTGTTTTAAATATTCTGTTAGTACATGGTGCGATCTTTCGATCGACCCATTGCTCTGCGGTCGGAAAGCTGTTGTTTTAAACTGCGCGATGCGGAATTTCTTGGCGATGTTTTTCATCAGAGAACTTAGGAAATTAGTTCCCTGATCCGTTAAAATCGCCTTGGGTGCGCCGAATCGGCAGATAAAATGATTGATAAAGGCGTCCGCCACGTCTACCGCGGCGGCGGTCGCGAGCGGAATCGCGAGCGAGTATTTTGTCAGCAAATCCTGTATGGTTAAGATGTTATTGTAGCCAGAAGGAGTGGTAGGGAAGGGACCGACGATGTCCATAGATATCTTGTCAAAAGGCTTGCCGGGTGTGTCGGTAAGTGTCATTGGTAGTCGAGTTTTTGTACGGACAAGTTTTTTCTTTTGACAAGAAGCGCAGGAATTGACGAATGCCTGCACTTCTCGCTTAAGCGTCGGCCAATAGTATTTTTCGCGTATTCGTCTGTAGGTTTTGGTTACGCCTTTATGTCCGGCGAATACGGACACATGGTTTTCAGAAATTATGTCGGCGCGTTGGTCAGTCGGCGGAATCGTGACTTCGTGGGAACAGGCGAATATTTGAACGTTTGTGTCGGAAAATAGATTTAAAAGCATGTTTTGAATTGCAGGCCAGGAGTTGTTATCTATAGCGGATTTCGAAATGCTGAATGAGTCCAACCCTAATTCGGTGGCTACGTCTAGAAGAGATCGTAGACACTCGAGCGTATCCTCGGGAGTCGCGAGGTGAAGAGCCGATTCCTTCACGGGGAGAAGGACGAGTTTCCTTTGTCCCACGTTAAGGACTTTGGCTCGAAGCAGCGCGACGTCCGGAAGCTTGACAAGTCTGCCTGCTAGGAAAAGGTCGATTCCTCCGGTGTCGATAGGTTGACCATCGCGGGTTATGAAGGCGACCAAATTGTCGGATCGCATTATCAGTCTGTCGCGCGTATGAATTAATGTCCGTTTGTTAGTGTCAGCGGCGGGCGTATCGAGAGACTGGAATATTTCGCTTTCGTCAGAATCAGTGTCCTCGTCTGTTGGTGTCTCTGGTCGTCGGTCGGGGGAAGGAGACGGAGATAGGGGACGATCGGAAGACGTAGAAGGCGTCGGTTGATCCGAGCATGGAGGGAGACGAGGCGGAGTAATGGGAATGTGCAATGGAGAAGGGGAACGCGATGGTGGACAGATCGAGGTGGTTGGTAGCGGGTTGCTAGTGGCAGATAAAAATGGCGGATCCGAATCAATGGCGGTTCGCTTCGGTCGCGGATCGAATAAATTGGAGTCAGAGGAATCGGATACGGCGGATAATGGAAAGGCGGTTACAGGATTTCTCGACAAGGCGTCCGCGTTTACGTTACTCTTACCGGCTTTATATGTAACGCGATACTCATATTCCGCTAATTTTAGCCGCCATCGCAGGAGACGCGACGTCGGATCCTTTACTGAATTAACCCACACCAACGGCTGGTGATCCGTGACGAGGTTGAATTTGTGTCCGTATACGTACGGACGGAAATGCTGGACGCAGTATATTATGGCTAAACATTCCTTCTCAATCGTGGAATAATTTAACTCCGCACCGTGCAGCAACCGTGACGCGTAAGCAATAGGTCGATCCTTGCCTGGATCGCCTTGGCTGAGTATGCCACCGATAGCGTAACCCGATGCGTCGGTCGTGATGTTGAACTCTTTCGTGAAATCGGGATATTGAAGTAGCGGTTCAGTGGTTAAAATTTCGCGCAATGTAGCGAACGCGGTTTCCTGTTCGGCTCCCCACGCGAACTTCCTGTCCTTTTTCAACAGCGCGGTTAGAGGTTTAGAAATGTGAGAAAATTTGTCGATAAAACGGCGGTAGTAACCGGCGAGGCCTAGAAATTCGCGAACTCCTTTTACATTCGCGGGTCGCGGAAAATCCTTTACGGCAGCGATTTTCTTTGGACATGGTCTGACTCCGTTTTCCCCAATTATGTGGCCGAGATAGGCTACTTCGCGATGCAGAAGGCCACATTTCGAAGGCTGCAGTTTCAGGTTCGCGCGTCGGAGTCTGTTCGCGAGTTTATTAAATTTGTCTCGGTGTTCGGAGAGGCTGCGAGCGTATACGACAATGTCGTCTAAATAGACAAATAACTCGTTGCCTTGGAGACCCGAGAGCACGTTGTCCATAAGCCGCTGGAACGTCGCGGGCGCATTTCGGAGACCGAAGGGCATTCGCTTATATTCATAATGCCCATAGGGCGTGGAAAACGCTGTTTTCGCGGCGTCTTCGGGCTCCATCCCGATCTGATGAAACCCACTGGCAAGGTCAAACACGCTAAAATATTTCGCGCTGCCTAGCTGGTCCAGTATCTCTAAAATACTGGGCAGGGGATACGCGTCTGGAATAGATTTTTCGTTTAACGCGCGGAAATCGATTACCATACGCCACTTTTTATTGCCGTGTTCGTCCGGTTTTTTGGGGACGATCCACAGAGGGCTATTGTACGGTGACTCGGATGGTGTAACAATACCATTGTCCAATAATTCTTTCATTTGAAGGTTTATTTCTTCTCTGTGGATCGGCGGATATCTGTATTGTTTAACGTGGACCGGAATCGGATCGGTCGTAATAATTTTGTGGCGTACGGAATTAGTCTTGCCCAAGCGGTCCCCCGGGAGATGAAAGAGATCGTGGTGCTCTTCGATGATATGAATTACATGATTTATTTCTTCTTCGCTAAGATGTTCGGTATTTATTGTTTCAGTGATTTCTCTGATGCGCGAGGAAGGAGAACGGGAATTGGAAATCGCGGAGATACAGCGGGTTTTGGTAGATTTTGCATTGGATATAGAAGAAATAGAAGATATAGAAGATTCAGTGGATTCAGTGGATTCAGCGAGATTTTGAGAATTTGATTCGGAGTTAGAATTCGATTTAGGTTCCGCGGCAGCCACGATGTCTTCCACCTCCTCCAGCTCCATGATCGGCATGGTGAGGCTAACATCGCTTTCGGTCGTATTAACGCATTTAATTACAACCTTGCCAGCGGATTTGCGAACGAGACAATGTGGAATGAGTACACCGGGCGCAACTTCGCGTTTCGAGACGTACCCTACTTCGGGCCCGGTGGCGCAAAATGCGACGTACGTTGATGTACGTGCTTTAATAATAATATTTTTTAAATTTGTGAAGGGAATATCTACGTTCCCCCAAGTGAGGCAATTACGGACGTAAGAGACCTCCGCGCCTTTGGCCAAAAAGGCGGAACCGAGAATTCCGTCTATCGCTATCGGGAAGTCGTCGCTCACGACGTGAAAGAGTACGGCTGTTTTCCCGACAGTGATGACGGTCGATCCTAGAGTGGCGATCTGGCCATCGGTAATCCCGGTTACATTTACCTGATTCGCGGCGTCCACGACCGCGTCGGTTTTAAGGGCGGAAATTTTTATAATATTAGGCTCGGCACCGGTGTCGACCATTAAATTGCACGGGCGCGCGAGCTCGGGGCACGTAAACGTTACGTGCGGTACGTTCGAATCTGGTTTAAAAGCTATTCGCGCGATAGCGGGGCTTGCGTTTCCTCGTCGGTCAACGCTCGTACGTTCTGCGTCTCCCGTGTTTTTATTGGTGGTTCCTCCCGTCGGTTTTGTGAAGTGGACGGGAGGTTTTGCCCGTTTCCCGACTGCGATTCACGTATGCGATTGTTGTACTCGCGTTTACGGCACTCGTGAATGTCGTGGCCAACGTTCTTGCAATAGTTGCATTGCTTGGGCGCCGGTCGCGGCGTCGGGAAATAATTGTCGCGGCGCGGCGCGGGAGAAAAATTATCGCGGTGATTCAACGAAGGATTGAAGTTGTTTCTAGATGGGTGGCGAGGAGATGCGTCATGTTGCCATGAGCTCGGGCGTCTTTCTTCCTGGTATCGGCTCGGTGTCGGATATCGCGCGGCAATCTCCGAGTATTTATATTCGGTATTATCGCGGTGCGGAGAATTTGGGCGGTTGTTGATATTATCATGCCGTTGAGAATAACGGCCGGATGTTGATATCGGAAATCTATCGGGGGTTCTTTCTCGCGGTTCGAGGAATTTGACATGACGCGCCGGTTTCTCGTAAAACTCTTTATCCTCCTGTATTTCCTGGTAATACCGTCTGGCCTCGTAAAATATAATCTTTAACGGTTCTTTTACGTAAAATCTAATTTCATTCCTTAGCGCAGGAACAAGACCACGAATAAAGCTCGTTACCGTGAGCTTCTCAATTTCGAGCGGATCGACTAATCTAGAATCGGATTCTAGCATAGCCGTTTGTAAATCTTTAACGCGACCGATATAATCGATGATGTGTTCATCTCGTTCCATACGGATATTCGCCATTTGTCCTCTGTAATGGTCGATTGTAAGTCGCGCCCCGAATTCATCTTTTAAAATCGCGCAGAGCTCCTGTAACGAATTGTACGTTTCGTCTTCCAATATCGCGTACGCGCGTCCGCGTATTTTCGTTAGGACTAATTTTGAGAGCATTCGTTGAGCGTGGGGCGGAACAAGCTCGCACGCGCGTCGGCATGCACGCGCAAAATTTAGTACCGGAATGTTAGTACCGTCGAATGTCGGAATTGTGTCGAGCGCGGCTTTTAATGCGTGACCCGAGTTGTCCGTTAAAATTTCCATGTACGATGATTGCGTTGCTTGATTATCGTCCGCGGTTGACTGGGTTCCGTCGTCGTTTCGCGTTGGCGTCGGTCGCGTCGTCGGTCGCGCCATTTTGAGGTCGGCTACCTGTTTACGGAGGGCGGCTATTTCCGCCATTTTGTCTTCCGCCGATTTCGCGGCGGCGTCCCTTTCGGACTCGAGCGTCCCTCGAATTTCATCGTTTTGTAATATTAATTTCGCGCGTTCTTGCTGCAGGAGGGACCGTTCTTCTCGCAAGCGCAAGTCTTTCTCTTTTAGTTGCTTGGAGAGCAACTCGATCTCGGCTTGGGTGAGCGGTTCACACGACATTATTCCGGAATCTGGCGGTTTATTCGCGACGGTCGAACTAGATCCAGCACCGCTGCCACCAAAAATGTTACGTCCCACGTACGGAAACCCGGAAATATATATATATTGCGGATTCCACGTGGAAAAGACGCGTTTTGTTCGACCTATTTTAATCCACGCGGCGCGTACGTCCGTCGTCTGATTGGGAATCTGATCGCGATACGCGCAACTTTCCGGAAATATGTTCAGAACTCACCGGCACAGGATTCTTGATTATGTAGACTTTGCCTGGTCGTCTATGGCTCGTTCACAGGAACGGATCTCAGCAGGATCGGGAACGGCGTCCTCTCGAATCTGCTGCGGCGCCGAAGCGGATGGGTCCTCGTCGGCAGGAATCGGCAGTGGCTTCGGCGTTGTTACAATGCGAACGGATCGCACGATCGGCAGCAGGGCGACGCCGACAAGAGGAGAAGCAGCAGCAGGGTTTTCAGCGTAGGCGCGAGCGAGTTTCCGTAATTGATATTTACGCCCCGCGCGTTTAGGCATTCGAAAAGCGAGATTTAGAGATTTAGAAATGTACTTGCTGGCTTCAACGTTCTCCGTTGGAACCTTAAGCTTGATTGACCGCAGTCGCACAAGTTTCAGGAAAATGCCGAGCTCTGGTGAGCTCAGACGCACTGATGAGAACGTGAAGAGATTTATGTAATAATTAATGAAGCGATAAAACGTGCACGGAGATTCGAATGTAGCGACGTCGATATTGGAACAAAACACTGAGTTTAATATTAATAGGTAAAATATAATTTATTCTATATGTATATATATATAACTGGTTAAATACAAGGTTTAGAAATACTCCTAACTCTAATGGAAATAGTAGACCGCACGCGAGCGGATGGAAATAGTAAGAATTGGAAGGTCTAGTCGGCACTAGAAGTCAACGAGTAATGAGAGCGAGTCCTGCGCTGGTCTCGCCGCCTCGGCGCAGCGGCGGCGGCGGCTCGGCAGCGGCGCGCCGCTATTGGCCCGCTGGCCGGTCGCTCGAGCGGTGGAGGGGAGCGCGCGGGGATTGGCCGGCGAGGCCGTCAGGCAGGAGCGGCGAATGAGGTGGAATGGAGGAATATGGATGATTTTCAGAGGGAGCGGTATGCAGAAGGTAAGTATAAGATGTCGGTAAAATAGGTGTTGCAGAGCGTTGGTAAGGAAGGTAAGTATAGGAGGTAAGTATCGAATGTAGGTAAGTATAGAAGGTAAGTATCGAATGTAGGTAAGTATAGGATGTAGGTAAGTATAGGATGCAGGTAAGTATAGGCTGCAGGTAAGTATAGGATGTAGGTAAGTATTATGGTAAGTATTAGGTAGGATTATATATTATCGGCTTAAGGTAAGTATTCGGATTAAATGTAGTACGCTTATTACTATTCGCTATGTATATATATATATAATACTTATACTAATTCAATACGTCCGTCAGAGGACGTAACATATTCTTGTACAGTTCAGTATATTCTTGTACAATTTAGAACATTTCAGTATATTCTTGTACATTTCAGTACATTTCAGTATATTCTTGCACATTTCACAACATTTCAGTATATTCTTGTACATTTTAGAACATTTCAGTATATTCTTGTACATTTCAGTACATTTCAGTATATTCCTGTATATTTCAGTATATTCTTGTACATTTCAGTACATTTCGTATATTCTTGTACATTTCAGTATATTCTTGTACATTTTAGAACATTTCAGTATATTCTTGCACATTTCTGTATATTCTTTTACATTTCAGTACATTTCGTATATTCTTGTACATTTCGGTATCTTCTTGTACATTTCAGTATATTCTTGTACATTTCAGTATATTCTTGTACATTTCAGTATATTCTTGTACATTTCAGTATATTGTTCTACATTTCAGTATATCCTTGTACATTTCAGTATATTCTTGTACATTTCAGTACATTTCGTATATTCTTGTACAGTTCAGTATATTCTTGTACAATTTAGAACATTTCAGTATATTCTTGTACATTTCAGTACATTTCAGTATATTCTTGCACATTTCAGAACATTTCAGTATATTCTTGTACATTTTAGAACATTTCAGTATATTCTTGTACATTTCAGTACATTTCAGTATATTCTTGCACATTTCAGAACATTTCAGTATATTCTTGTACATTTCAGTACATTTCGTATATTCTTGTACATTTCAGTATACTCTTGTACATTTTAAGACATTTCAGTATATTCTTGTACATTTCGTATATTCTTGTACATTTCAGTATATTCTTGTCCATTTCAGTACATTTCAGTATATTCTTGCACATTTCATTACATTTCAGTATATTCTTGTACATTTCGGTATATTCTTGTACATTTCAGTATATTCTTGTACATTTCAGTATATTCTTGTACATTTCAGTATATTCTTCTACATTTCAGTATATCCTTGTACATTTCAGTATATTCTTGTACATTTCAGTACATTTCGTATATTCTTGTACAGTTCAGTATATTCTTGTACAATTTAGAACATTTCAGTATATTCTTGTACATTTCAGTACATTTCAGTATATTCTTGCACATTTCACACCATTTCAGTATATTCTTGTACATTTTAGAACATTTCAGTATATTCTTGTACATTACAGTACATTTCAGTATATTCCTGTATATTTCAGTATATTCTTGTACATTTCAGTACATTTCGTATATTCTTGTACATTTTAGAACATTTCAGTATATTCTTGCACATTTCTGTATATTCTTTTACATTTCAGTACATTTCGTATATTCTTGTACATTTCAGTATATTCTTGTACATTTTAGAACATTTCAGTATATTCTTGTCCATTTCAGTACATTTCAGTATATTCTTGCACATTTCATTACATTTCAGTATATTCTTGTACATTTCGGTATATTCTTGTACATTTCAGTATATTCTTGTACATTTCAGTATATTCTTGTACATTTCAGTATATTCTTCTACATTTCAGTATATCCTTGTACATTTCAGTATATTCTTGTACACTTTATTACATTTCAGTATATTCCTGTACATTTCAGTATATTCTTTTACATTTCAGTATATTCTTGTACATTTTAGAACATTTCAGTATATTCTTGCACATTTCTGTATATTCTTTTACATTTCAGTACATTTCGTATATTCTTGTACATTTCAGTATATTCTTGTACATTTTAGAACATTTCAGTATATTCTTGTCCATTTCAGTACATTTCAGTATATTCTTGCACATTTCATTACATTTCAGTATATTCTTGTACATTTCGGTATATTCTTGTACATTTCAGTATATTCTTGTACATTTCAGTATATTCTTCTACATTTCAGTATATCCTTGTACATTTCAGTATATTCTTGTACATTTCAGTACATTTCAGTATATTCTTGTACATTTCAGTATATTCTTCTACATTTCAGTATATCCTTGTACATTTCAGTATATTCTTGTACATTTCAGTACATTTCGTATATTCTTGTACAGTTCAGTATATTCTTGTACAATTTAGAACATTTCAGTATATTCTTGTACATTTCAGTACATTTCAGTATATTCTTGTACATTTCAGTATATTCTTGTACATTTCAGTATATTGTTCTACATTTCAGTATATCCTTGTACATTTCAGTATATTCTTGTACATTTCAGTACATTTCGTATATTCTTGTACAGTTCAGTATATTCTTGTACAATTTAGAACATTTCAGTATATTCTTGTACATTTCAGTACATTTCAGTATATTCTTGCACATTTCAGAACATTTCAGTATATTCTTGTACATTTTAGAACATTTCAGTATATTCTTGTACATTTCAGTACATTTCAGTATATTCTTGCACATTTCAGAACATTTCAGTATATTCTTGTACATTTCAGTACATTTCGTATATTCTTGTACATTTCAGTATACTCTTGTACATTTTAAGACATTTCAGTATATTCTTGTACATTTCAGTACATTTCGTATATTCTTGTACATTTCAGTATATTCTTGTCCATTTCAGTACATTTCAGTATATTCTTGCACATTTCATTACATTTCAGTATATTCTTGTACATTTCGGTATATTCTTGTACATTTCAGTATATTCTTGTACATTTCAGTATATTCTTGTACATTTCAGTATATTCTTCTACATTTCAGTATATCCTTGTACATTTCAGTATATTCTTGTACATTTCAGTACATTTCGTATATTCTTGTACAGTTCAGTATATTCTTGTACAATTTAGAACATTTCAGTATATTCTTGTACATTTCAGTACATTTCAGTATATTCTTGCACATTTCACAACATTTCAGTATATTCTTGTACATTTTAGAACATTTCAGTATATTCTTGTACATTTCAGTACATTTCAGTATATTCCTGTATATTTCAGTATATTCTTGTACATTTCAGTACATTTCGTATATTCTTGTACATTTTAGAACATTTCAGTATATTCTTGCACATTTCTGTATATTCTTTTACATTTCAGTACATTTCGTATATTCTTGTACATTTCAGTATATTCTTGTACATTTTAGAACATTTCAGTATATTCTTGTCCATTTCAGTACATTTCAGTATATTCTTGCACATTTCATTACATTTCAGTATATTCTTGTACATTTCGGTATATTCTTGTACATTTCAGTATATTCTTGTACATTTCAGTATATTCTTGTACATTTCAGTATATTCTTCTACATTTCAGTATATCCTTGTACATTTCAGTATATTCTTGTACACTTTATTACATTTCAGTATATTCCTGTACATTTCAGTATATTCTTTTACATTTCAGTATATTCTTGTACATTTTAGAACATTTCAGTATATTCTTGCACATTTCTGTATATTCTTTTACATTTCAGTACATTTCGTATATTCTTGTACATTTCAGTATATTCTTGTACATTTTAGAACATTTCAGTATATTCTTGTCCATTTCAGTACATTTCAGTATATTCTTGCACATTTCATTACATTTCAGTATATTCTTGTACATTTCGGTATATTCTTGTACATTTCAGTATATTCTTGTACATTTCAGTATATTCTTC
Organism: Sphecodes monilicornis; assembly: GCA_913789915.3. Classification (NCBI taxonomy): domain Eukaryota; kingdom Metazoa; phylum Arthropoda; class Insecta; order Hymenoptera; family Halictidae; genus Sphecodes; species Sphecodes monilicornis. Next base: position 83,624 of record CAJYYI030000061.1, read on the forward strand.
TACATTTCAGTATATCCTTGTACATTTCAGTATATTCTTGTACATTTCAGTACATTTCAGTATATTCTTGTACATTTCAGTATATTCTTCTACATTTCAGTATATCCTTGTACATTTCAGTATATTCTTGTACATTTCAGTACATTTCGTATATTCTTGTACAGTTCAGTATATTCTTGTACAATTTAGAACATTTCAGTATATTCTTGTACATTTCAGTACATTTCAGTATATTCTTGCACATTTCACAACATTTCAGTATATTCTTGTACATTTTAGAACATTTCAGTATATTCTTGTACATTTCAGTACATTTCAGTATATTCCTGTATATTTCAGTATATTCTTGTACATTTCAGTACATTTCGTATATTCTTGTACATTTCAGTATATTCTTGTACATTTTAGAACATTTCAGTATATTCTTGCACATTTCTGTATATTCTTTTACATTTCAGTACATTTCGTATATTCTTGTACATTTCAGTACATTTCAGTATATTCTTGTACATTTTAGAACATTTCAGTATATTCTTGTACATTTCTGTATATTCTTTTACATTTCAGTACATTTCGTATATTCTTGTACATTTCAGTATATTCTTGTACATTTTAGAACATTTCAGTATATTCTTGTCCATTTCAGTACATTTCAGTATATTCTTGCACATTTCATTACATTTCAGTATATTCTTGTACATTTCGGTATATTCTTGTACATTTCAGTATATTCTTGTACATTTCAGTATATTCTTGTACATTTCGGTATATTCTTGTACATTTCAGTATATTCTTGTACATTTCAGTATATTCTTGTACATTTCAGTATATTCTTCTACATTTCAGTATATCCTTGTACATTTCAGTATATTCTTGTACATTTCAGTACATTTCAGTATATTCTTGTACATTTCAGTATATTCTTCTACATTTCAGTATATCCTTGTACATTTCAGTATATTCTTGTACATTTCAGTACATTTCGTATATTCTTGTACAGTTCAGTATATTCTTGTACAATTTAGAACATTTCAGTATATTCTTGTACATTTCAGTACATTTCAGTATATTCTTGCACATTTCACAACATTTCAGTATATTCTTGTACATTTTAGAACATTTCAGTATATTCTTGTACATTTCAGTACATTTCAGTATATTCCTGTATATTTCAGTATATTCTTGTACATTTCAGTACATTTCGTATATTCTTGTACATTTCAGTATATTCTTGTACATTTTAGAACATTTCAGTTTATTCTTGTCCATTTCAGTACATTTCAGTATATTCTTGCACATTTCATTACATTTCAGTATATTCTTGTACATTTCGGTATATTCTTGTACATTTCAGTATATTCTTGTACATTTCAGTATATTCTTGTACATTTCAGTATATTCTTCTACATTTCAGTATATCCTTGTACATTTCAGTATATTCTTGTACATTTCAGTACATTTCGTATATTCTTGTACATTTCAGTACATTTCAGTATATTCCTGTATATTTCAGTATATTCTTGTACATTTCAGTACATTTCGTATATTCTTGTACATTTCAGTATATTCTTGTACATTTTAGAACATTTCAGTATATTCTTGCACATTTCTGTATATTCTTTTACATTTCAGTACATTTCGTATATTCTTGTACATTTCAGTATATTCTTGTACATTTCAGTACATTTCGTATATTCTTGTACAGTTCAGTATATTCTTGTACAATTTAGAACATTTCAGTATATTCTTGTACATTTCAGTACATTTCAGTATATTCTTGCACATTTCACAACATTTCAGTATATTCTTGTACATTTTAGAACATTTCAGTATATTCTTGTACATTTCAGTACATTTCAGTATATTCCTGTATATTTCAGTATATTCTTGTACATTTCAGTACATTTCGTATATTCTTGTACATTTTAGAACATTTCAGTATATTCTTGCACATTTCTGTATATTCTTTTACATTTCAGTACATTTCGTATATTCTTGTACATTTCAGTATATTCTTGTACATTTTAGAACATTTCAGTATATTCTTGTCCATTTCAGTACATTTCAGTATATTCTTGCACATTTCATTACATTTCAGTATATTCTTGTACATTTCGGTATATTCTTGTACATTTCAGTATATTCTTGTACATTTCAGTATATTCTTGTACATTTCAGTATATTCTTCTACATTTCAGTATATCCTTGTACATTTCAGTATATTCTTGTACACTTTATTACATTTCAGTATATTCCTGTACATTTCAGTATATTCTTTTACATTTCAGTATATTCTTGTACATTTTAGAACATTTCAGTATATTCTTGCACATTTCTGTATATTCTTTTACATTTCAGTACATTTCGTATATTCTTGTACATTTCAGTATATTCTTGTACATTTTAGAACATTTCAGTATATTCTTGTCCATTTCAGTACATTTCAGTATATTCTTGCACATTTCATTACATTTCAGTATATTCTTGTACATTTCGGTATATTCTTGTACATTTCAGTATATTCTTGTACATTTCAGTATATTCTTCTACATTTCAGTATATCCTTGTACATTTCAGTATATTCTTGTACATTTCAGTACATTTCAGTATATTCTTGTACATTTCAGTATATTCTTCTACATTTCAGTATATCCTTGTACATTTCAGTATATTCTTGTACATTTCAGTACATTTCGTATATTCTTGTACAGTTCAGTATATTCTTGTACAATTTAGAACATTTCAGTATATTCTTGTACATTTCAGTACATTTCAGTATATTCTTGCACATTTCACAACATTTCAGTATATTCTTGTACATTTTAGAACATTTCAGTATATTCTTGTACATTTCAGTACATTTCAGTATATTCCTGTATATTTCAGTATATTCTTGTACATTTCAGTACATTTCAGTATATTCCTGTATATTTCAGTATATTCTTGTACATTTCAGTACATTTCGTATATTCTTGTACATTTCAGTATATTCTTGTACATTTTAGAACATTTCAGTATATTCTTGTCCATTTCAGTACATTTCAGTATATTCTTGCACATTTCATTACATTTCAGTATATTCTTGTACATTTCGGTATATTCTTGTACATTTCAGTATATTCTTGTACATTTCAGTATATTCTTGTACATTTCGGTATATTCTTGTACATTTCAGTATATTCTTGTACATTTCAGTATATTCTTGTACATTTCAGTATATTCTTCTACATTTCAGTATATCCTTGTACATTTCAGTATATTCTTGTACATTTCAGTACATTTCAGTATATTCTTGTACATTTCAGTATATTCTTCTACATTTCAGTATATCCTTGTACATTTCAGTATATTCTTGTACATTTCAGTACATTTCGTATATTCTTGTACAGTTCAGTATATTCTTGTACAATTTAGAACATTTCAGTATATTCTTGTACATTTCAGTACATTTCAGTATATTCTTGCACATTTCACAACATTTCAGTATATTCTTGTACATTTTAGAACATTTCAGTATATTCTTGTACATTTCAGTATACTCTTGTACATTTTAAGACATTTCAGTATATTCTTGTACATTTCAGTACATTTCGTATATTCTTGTACATTTCAGTATATTCTTGTCCATTTCAGTACATTTCAGTATATTCTTGCACATTTCATTACATTTCAGTATATTCTTGTACATTTCGGTATATTCTTGTACATTTCAGTATATTCTTGTACATTTCAGTATATTCTTGTACATTTCAGTATATTCTTCTACATTTCAGTATATCCTTGTACATTTCAGTATATTCTTGTACATTTCAGTACATTTCGTATATTCTTGTACAGTTCAGTATATTCTTGTACAATTTAGAACATTTCAGTATATTCTTGTACATTTCAGTACATTTCAGTATATTCTTGCACATTTCACAACATTTCAGTATATTCTTGTACATTTTAGAACATTTCAGTATATTCTTGTACATTTCAGTACATTTCAGTATATTCCTGTATATTTCAGTATATTCTTGTACATTTCAGTACATTTCGTATATTCTTGTACATTTTAGAACATTTCAGTATATTCTTGCACATTTCTGTATATTCTTTTACATTTCAGTACATTTCGTATATTCTTGTACATTTCAGTATATTCTTGTACATTTTAGAACATTTCAGTATATTCTTGTCCATTTCAGTACATTTCAGTATATTCTTGCACATTTCATTACATTTCAGTATATTCTTGTACATTTCGGTATATTCTTGTACATTTCAGTATATTCTTGTACATTTCAGTATATTCTTGTACATTTCAGTATATTCTTCTACATTTCAGTATATCCTTGTACATTTCAGTATATTCTTGTACACTTTATTACATTTCAGTATATTCCTGTACATTTCAGTATATTCTTTTACATTTCAGTATATTCTTGTACATTTTAGAACATTTCAGTATATTCTTGCACATTTCTGTATATTCTTTTACATTTCAGTACATTTCGTATATTCTTGTACATTTCAGTATATTCTTGTACATTTTAGAACATTTCAGTATATTCTTGTCCATTTCAGTACATTTCAGTATATTCTTGCACATTTCATTACATTTCAGTATATTCTTGTACATTTCGGTATATTCTTGTACATTTCAGTATATTCTTGTACATTTCAGTATATTCTTCTACATTTCAGTATATCCTTGTACATTTCAGTATATTCTTGTACATTTCAGTACATTTCAGTATATTCTTGTACATTTCAGTATATTCTTCTACATTTCAGTATATTCTTGTACATTTCAGTATATTCTTGTACATTTCAGTACATTTCGTATATTCTTGTACAGTTCAGTATATTCTTGTACAATTTAGAACATTTCAGTATATTCTTGTACATTTCAGTACATTTCAGTATATTCTTGCACATTTCACAACATTTCAGTATATTCTTGTACATTTTAGAACATTTCAGTATATTCTTGTACATTTCAGTACATTTCAGTATATTCCTGTATATTTCAGTATATTCTTGTACATTTCAGTACATTTCAGTATATTCCTGTATATTTCAGTATATTCTTGTACATTTCAGTACATTTCGTATATTCTTGTACATTTCAGTATATTCTTGTACATTTTAGAACATTTCAGTATATTCTTGCACATTTCTGTATATTCTTTTACATTTCAGTACATTTCGTATATTCTTGTACATTTCAGTACATTTCAGTATATTCTTGTACATTTTAGAACATTTCAGTATATTCTTGTACATTTCTGTATATTCTTTTACATTTCAGTACATTTCGTATATTCTTGTACATTTCAGTATATTCTTGTACATTTTAGAACATTTCAGTATATTCTTGTCCATTTCAGTACATTTCAGTATATTCTTGCACATTTCATTACATTTCAGTATATTCTTGTACATTTCGGTATATTCTTGTACATTTCAGTATATTCTTGTACATTTCAGTATATTCTTGTACATTTCGGTATATTCTTGTACATTTCAGTATATTCTTGTACATTTCAGTATATTCTTGTACATTTCAGTATATTCTTCTACATTTCAGTATATCCTTGTACATTTCAGTATATTCTTGTACATTTCAGTACATTTCAGTATATTCTTCTACATTTCAGTATATCCTTGTACATTTCAGTATATTCTTGTACATTTCAGTACATTTCGTATATTCTTGTACAGTTCAGTATATTCTTGTACAATTTAGAACATCTCAGTATATTCTTGTACATTTCAGTACATTTCAGTATATTCTTGCACATTTCACAACATTTCAGTATATTCTTGTTGTCACGTCCCGTGGTTTAAACACAACTAATGGTAAATAATAAAACAAGAAAAACACATATTAACCAATATTATATTCAAGACCATATATTAACAAATATTAATAAAAATCATAATAATCAATAAAAACTAATCATAATTTTAAACACATAGAATTAAGAATATATATATAATCATTTTAAAATAATGTGTACAAAAAATCGTAAAAAAAGCACAAGAGCAAACCCATAGAACCGTAGCTCTGACAAAAATTTTTACTCAAGGAAAAATGTTCAGGAACAAAAACAACACGGATATTTTCAATATGAGCAGATTTGGATATAGACGAAAACCCACCGACCTAACCCAGACCTAACCCAGACCTAACCCAGACCTAACTCAGATTTAACCCAAATCTAACCAGAACTAACCCAGAACTAACCCAGACCTAACCCAGACCTAACTCATGAGCACATATAATTGTCAAAAATAAAAAAAATAATAATTACAACCCAGACCTAACCCAGATTTAACCCAGAATTAACCCAGACCTAACCCTGACCCAACCCAGACATAATCCAGACCTAACCCAAGAACACGTCTAAAGGTGAAAAATACAAAAAAAGAAATAATAACAATAATAAACATAATAATAATAACTTACAAAAACACAACTTCGACTTAGAAAAAAAACTGTTGTCGTGATAAAATGCTTCTAAATTCGCTCTTTCAGATGACACAAAAACAATCAAAAATCTCGAAAATTTTCGCAAAATTTTTCACAAAATAAAAATTATTTTGGAAATAAAAATGTTTTTTTTGGTCGAGGACCTGCATTGGGAGATTCGGTCTTTTGGTGACAAAATGCAAAATCGACTCAGAATTGCGATATCTCGCTCCGTTTAGAAATAAGAGACTATTTTCGAAAATAGACCTCCCAGAATTATTTTTAAATTATTCACAAACAACGGATAAAATTCTATAAATTCGCCGCTATCTTACTACCGTCTCAGTTTCTTAGAAAAATCACCGTGGAGCAAACATTTGAAAATCCCATTGTCCAAATTTAAAAGCTTAAATTTCGAAAATTTAACTGCGTGAAAATTTCATCTTTTAAGAAGAAGATGTGACGTTGGACGAATCTCCGACGTTGGTAATAAGGCCAAAAATTAAAAGAATTAAAAACGTCTGCACCAATGTTTAAACATCGATAACTCCGAAATAAGACATCGGAATTATAAATAAATGCGTGCGTATAGTATATAAGTACTCAAACATTGTAACGCAAACAAAATTAGTTCATAAGAAAATATTTTAATTTTTCCAATAATAATAATAATAGCTCACCAAATATTAACACGCTAATCAAGAACGCCAAAAAAGGAAACATCAGCAATCATGGTCCAAACTCAGTAAAAATCCAAAGTCCGGTCATCAAGTAACACCACTGAACAAGACCACCTTTGGAATAAACACAAGAAACCAAACATTATTTAATGCACACAGCAGAATTGGAAATCACAAAAATAAATCAAAATCACCTCAATGAATCGTGAGGAGACACTGAAGCTAAACCAAACACCGAGTGATGAAGAACTACTAGAAGCAACTACGTACTCGTGTCAAAATTACCGAAGATCCGCACTGCTCTACTGAAGACGCAAGACTGACGCTAAGACCAGAGCACATAGGCCCGAAGCATCGCACAAAGCGAAGAAGAAGAGTAGGGATGAGCAACACACCAACGGGTACGAAGAGTGGGAGTCATAGGTACGAAGCATCGAACAAAAGCAGAGAAGAATTATGGGGACGAGAGGACAATAAAACGTTCCCGTCGTCAACAAGTCCAAGGGCATGGGACCGTGCGCAAATAAGATAGCACTGGTATGCGAGGACAGTTGGCTCTCGGGGTAAACAATTCTCGGAAGCCGATAAGATAACGGGAGCTGCGCTCGACCGCCAACGGAAACAGATAAGATACCATTGGTATGTGGAGCAAACAACGGTGGGACCCAAGGTTCCACTCCGGTCTCAGCCAGAAGACAATGGAAGAGACGGTTATAGAAGAGGGGAGGCCAGCAGAGTGGGAGTCAAGCTCCAACGATACAAATAGGACGCGCGCTCAACGGAGTTCAGTTCAGTTACAATTCAATTCAGTAGCAGTTCAGACTCAAGACGAGTACCACCGATACGAAGTTAAACTATTGAGTTTACATCAAGAACAGTGTGGTTAAGAGTTACATAGACTTTAAGAGATTAACAAGGACTGTTGTGCAAGTGAAAGTGCAGAAATTTGGATTAAAATTATTATACCAGCACTTATCCGAAGGTAGTTACCTATTTTATATTATTATATCCTTTCGGGACTTGACTCTTTCATCACTATTGTATACTCCTACATTGTGACTCTTGAATGACAGCTCGATTCTTGTAACAAGCCTATTTCAACAAATAAAACTATAATCTGATATTCTGGATTTTTGACAATAACTCTACATCTCTCACAATCCAATTGTTTCTCATCCCCAACAAGGGAAATTATATTCCGTACTCGTAACTAAAGTGCTCACACCAAATCAATTCTACAAAATAATACAAGTTAAAAAAGTGACAGCCAAGCATCTTTGACAGAGTGGTCGGTTATTACGACCACATGCCAATTCTCTAGACAAGTGGGCGGTCATTACGACCATTGGTCAACCCTCTCTCTCTCTCTCTCTCTCTCTCTCTCTCTCTCTCTCTCTCTCTCTCTCTCTCTCTCTCTTTTGACAGAGTGGTCGGTTATTACGACTACATGTCAACTCTCTAGACAAGTGGGCGGTTGCTACGACCACTGGTCCCTACTTTCCTTCATTTTTCATTTTATTTATTTCATTTGGCCGATCTAACTTCAACATGTATTTATTCGGGTTTATAGATGGGGAAAAACTCTAAAAGAAATTCAAGGAGGAAGCACAGGAGCGGGACCAAGAAGCGAGCCAGAATTGCCTTCATTCAAAAAATATATAGTCTCGCTAGGCAAGAGGCCGAAGAGGCCCTGCTCACCCCTGACCATTTTGAAGGAGAGCCCAACTTCGATCCTGTAGATTCAGCAGAGAGGGAAACTTGGGATCCCTCTCTGAGAGAAAACATCGGGGAGCATTCTCCGCAAAATCAGTGGGACCCATCCGAGTTCGACGAAGATCTATTAAATTAACACCCACACACATATATATATATATATATTTTCCCCTTTTATCCTTTTTTTTTGTAATAAACAAACATACATATATATAATAAATTGATTGTGATATTTAAACATATACAAACGTGTGACAATTATTCTCATTTTTGAATCTCAACTTCCCGAACCGTAGTCGGTGTATGCAGATAGGTTCAAATTGCGCTTGGATCCCCATACAAATCATATTTACGAAGTCATTCATTATTTCTTTTACTTTTCTTTATTTTTATAAAATACAATAAAATATCTTAATACAATTTACCTAAATTTTTATCCCGGTCACGATTATTGAGTGGTGGATCCTTCTGATCCGTTCAGCACCACCTGAAATAATCAAACGGCATTTAACATTATAAGATCAGTATAATAATAATATTAATAAAGAATCATTTTAATTACCTTATATTCGTAAACTCACAACATCTCTCTCCAGCGGTAACTCCTGCTATTGTGCTGTACTCAACATCTCATATAAAATACGGTACGTAACATAATAGTAGCTGTTACTGCAGTTAATAATTTGGTGGCAGCGCGGTGGGATACGAAGCGCAAAAGTTGAGAGTCAATATAGTAGTAATAAAAACAAATTCAGAATGTCAGATCCAGAAGTAAATATAGTCCAAGACGAAGGTCCTATTGATGGACAATTATTACGAAAGGCTTTAGAGGAAATAGAAAAATCCCAAAAAAGCAATGATTTCATAGCTGGGCTTGGTGCAAAATTTAGAGATTTAAACGATCAATTACTAGTCATTCAAAATGAACTACACGCTATTACTAAGAAAAACGTACTTGCGGAAAAGGAACCCGAGATTGTAAAAGTTCATTCATCCAATGAAAATCCTATTCGTATTAAAGACGCGTTAGAAACGGTACCGGTGTTCGATGGCTATAGACCCTCTATATTTCAATTTTTAAGAGCATGTGAAAGAGCCAAAGCCATACTCTCTCCTACCCAAGAACAATGGTTAGTTAAATTACTAACAAATAAACTTAGAGGACACGCATTTATGGCCATCGAAGACTCAAATATGAATACAGTAGAAGATTTCGGAAATAAATTAAAACTCATGTTCGGTCCTCAAAAATCGGTTAATCAATATAAGGGCGAATTAGGTAATATTTTTAAGAAACCTAACGAAGGCATCCTCGATTATATTAGCCGTGTAAAAGATCTACGACTAGCCATAATAGATGGTGAGCGTAATCTATATCCGGATGATATAAAACCATTATTAGATATCATAAATTCCGAAGTGGCCGAAGCTTTTATAAACGGATTACCATCAGATGTTAAAATTCGATTACAACTAGAAGGCTATCGTAATTTAGATGATTGCTATGCTAACGCAATTAAAATAAGTAAGCAGATTCAATTAGAAGAGGAACGAATCAAGCAATTCGCCCCAAACAACAGAGATCGAAGGAACTTCTCCCAATCATCAAATCGGTACCCACCTCCACAAAATCAATATCAACAAAGCCAAAATCGACCTCCACAGAATCGATATCAGCCACCTGCAGCACAGGACAATCGTAATAGACCTCGTTGGCAAAATAATTCTAATCCAGCTAATAATACCAACAATTATAATAGAAATTATAATAATGGTTCAAGACCCAACAATCAACCGGGAACAGGTAATCCACCAGTTACCTGTACCTATTGTAAGAAGCTGGGACATATAATCAAGGATTGTTACAAATTCAAGGCAAAGGTCGAATCAGGAGAAATAGTGCCTTATTCTCAACAGAAGTCGGGAAACGGGGGACCCTCCCCGGGAAACAACGACGCACCCAGGGGAGCCAACCCCACAGAGCGTCGATCAGTGATGAAAATCGTACCAACCACCTCCAAAACAAGCTCAGTCGGAACAGCAAAGTCCACACCGTCCAAACAGGACCAACCTCAACGACCAGACTTTCCACGAGAGACAACGACAAACAAGGAGGAAACGGAAGAGGAAGAAATCAATCTAGGAGAGTCATCAATATTCGCCTAAACTCTACAAAATATACGCCCACTATACTAATCACTTCTCCCGATCTTGACGGAATAGTAACACTTTTGGTTGACTCTGGTTCGGAAGTCAACCTCATCAAGGAATGCATGGTCTCAATATCTACTACAATCGACACTAACGACACTCTCTTCCTTCGAGGAATCTCGGCTGAAGTCCTGGCCACCCGAGGGACGGCATACATCAGGATAGCAGGCCATCAAGTTTTATTTCATGTCGTTGGTAATCAAACCTCTATAGATCAAGGAGGAATCTTAGGATCCGACTTTTTCCAAAACCATCGAGCCAGCATCGACTATTCCGACAAACATGTGAAATGGGGATCTACATACATACCATTTTTCGAAACTCAATTAATAACTGTTCCTAAACGAACCTCTATTCCCCTCACAGTAAATATAATCAATCCAGAGGTACATCAGGGTTATATACCTCGAATACCAGAAGAAAAGGGTATTTTTCTCGGCGAAACAGTGGTCACTAATCATAAAGGGCGTGCTCACATCAGAGTAACTAATGCAACTCTACAGGATTACCTTCTCGACGTACCCATTATAAAACTGGAACCATTTGAAGAAGTTACCACCCAACATATAAATGTTTGTCAAGTGACAGTAGTAAACGGACACAATCGACTAGAAGAAGTATTGGAGCTGCTACGACTGGATCATCTCAATGAGGAAGAAAGAGAAAATGTTTTAAGTTTGATAAAACAAAATGAGGATAGATTCCATATTCCTGGAGAAACTCTCGAAGGCACCGATGTACTACGTCATAAAATTCATACTACAGACGATGTGCCGATAAATACAAGACAATATCGTTTCCCTCCGATCCATAAAGAAGAGATTAACAAACAAGTGAAGGAATTATTGGAAACCAATGTTGTCGAAGCATCTACATCACCATACAACTCACCTATATGGATCGTGCCTAAAAAACCCGATTCTCAAGGAAATAAACGATGGCGTTTAGTAATCGACTATCGAAATTTGAACGAAAAAACCATAGGAGACGCATACCCTCTACCTAATATAACAGAAATTCTAGACCAACTAGGAAGTGCTAAATATTTTTCCACTTTCGACCTGGCATCTGGATTTCATCAAATTAAGATGGTGCCAGAGGACGCGCACAAAACTGCGTTTTCTACTCCGTATGGTCATTTTCAATTCAAAAGAATGCCTTTTGGTCTAAAGAATGCTCCAGCAACAATTCAACGATTAATGAACAGCGTTCTAGCAGGACTTCAAGGATCAGAATTATTCGTATACCTAGACGACATAGTATTATACTCGCGTTCTTTACGAGAACACGAGATTAAATTCAACAAACTAATGGAACGTCTACGTAACGCAAATCTAAAGCTTCAACCGGACAAATGCGAGTTCCTACGCCATGAAGTTGCGTACTTGGGACACATCATTGGCGAAGACGGTCTGAAGCCTGACCCTAAAAAGATCACCGCAGTACAGAACTTCCCTAAACCAAAAAATCCAAAGAACATCAAACAATTCCTTGGATTGGCAGGATATTACAGAAGATTCATTTCCAACTTTTCAGCAACTGCGAAACCACTTTCAGACCTGCTGAAAAAGGATATGAAATTCAAATGGGGAGAAACACAGGAGAAATCGTTCTGTATTCTAAAAGAAGCCTTAATAACGGAACCAATACTCCAATTTCCTGATTTTACGAAAACCTTCAATCTCACTACCGACGCATCTGGATACGCCATTGGAGGAGTTCTCAGTCAAGGAATAATTGGAAAAGACCTTCCTGTGGCATACGCGTCTCGTCTGCTAAATGCAGCAGAACAAAAATACTCCACCATAGAAAAGGAATGCTTGGCAATTGTATATTGTGTGACCTACTTTCGACCATACTTATACGGTCGCACCTTCAATATAATTACGGATCATAAACCGTTAGTATGGTTGCACTCTATCAAGGATCCAACATCTAGACTATGGAAGTGGAAATTGAAGCTGTCAGAATACGAATACAAAATTCAATACAAACAAGGTAGAGCTAACGCTAACGCCGACGCCTTGTCTCGAAATCCCCCAGAGATTTGCTTACTCATAAGACCTTTGGAAGAGGAATCGAGCAATAAGAAAAGGAAAATATCCACATCTTCGTCCTCATCGGATTCAGCTTTATTTGACGCAGTACGGAAGAAAGGAAAATATGACGATCTAGAAGTACCAGAGGAAGAAAGCCCATCCACCTCTATGCAACCGTCAAAAGGGGAGTCACACAATAGAAAACGAAAGAAATCATCCGCTTCATCATCAGACGATTCACCAATATCCGACGCCATACGAAGAAGGGGAACCAACGATCTAAATCTACCAGAAACCGAAGATCCATCCACCTCTTTCGGCAATGATCCAGGTAACGACGATTTTCACGAGAACGTTGGAAATCTACCGTATAGCGACATGGAATTAACGCCTACCCAAGGCAACATACCACTGGAAACTCCTGTAACCCTGGATTTTGAAATTCAATCAAGACAACCATCGAATATACAAATTAAGGAAATTCGAGAACCTCTGAATATGATGAAAACTCATAAGGTGATATTTGTGGATATGAACGGCGATCCTGTCGACAAGGGTGCACAGGAATTAAAAGAAGCTAATCAATTAGGAACATACATCGACTTGACATTCGAAAGGGCCAGACTACAACCTATTAATAACTACTACACTATAGCCCTCCCAGTCAAAGAAAAACACGTTCCAATTGAACCAGAAAATATTGTAAGATGTTTTGCATCATTATTGGATGTAGTAACCGAAATGAATCTGACATCATTCTCCATGAGTAAAACGGACTATATTGAAGATGTGCCTTGGAAGTACACAATTAATAAGTTGAAGGAAGTATTCGGAGAAACGCACGTCAGTATAACTATATGCACCGGATGGACAACCATACCACCTGAAGCCGAGAGATTGGGCATCATTGAAGAAAAACATATATCAGCAGTTGGAGGACACAAAGGCGTAACTAAAACATTTTACAGAATAAGGAAAACATATTACTGGGATGGCATGAAAAAGGACATCCAAGACTACATTCGTACATGCAGCGAATGCCAACTAAAAAAGCTTACCCGAATCAAAACCAAACAACCAATGGTACTAACGGACACTCCGGGAAAGGCATTCGACAAAGTTAGTCTAGACGTAGTAGGTCCCTTACCGGATACGAAGCGAGGAAATAAGTATATATTAACTATGCAAGATCTGTTAACTAAATATTCCGTAGCCGTACCTTTAAATCAAACCACTACTGCAGATATCGCGGACGCGTTCATAAAAAATTTTATTTGCCGATTCGGAGCTCCTAAAGCCATCCTAACGGATTTAGGAACTAACTTCACCTCGAAATTAATGAAGCAAGTAGCTAAGAAATTTAAAATAAAACATTATACAACTACCGCCTATCATCCGCAAAGTAATGGATCGATCGAAAGATCTCATCACGTATTGATAGAATATTTAAAACAGTACGTTACTAACGCGTCTAATTGGGACGATTGGATAGATTTAGCTATGTTTTCATATAACACTTCCATGCATGAAGGAACTAGGTTTTCACCGCACGAATTGGTATACGGAAGAATGGCTCGTGAGCCTACTAGTAAAAATCCAATAACTGAAAACCTAGAGCCAACTTACGAAGACTACCTACGCGAATTACATACAACGATAAACGAGTTACAACTGTCAGCAGTAAAAAATTTAAATACTGCTAAAACAAAATCTAAACAATATTACGATCGAAAAATAAACCCACAAAACTTCAAAGAAGGAGACCTCGTTTATCTTTTAAAAGAACCATGTAAAGGTAAATTCAGTGATCAATACACTGGTCCACACCGTGTAATGGAAATTTTGACAAACCAAAACGTAAAAATTCTAGTTAAAGGTAGTATTCGTACAGTACACTTAAATAAATTAAAACTAGCACACCGTAGATCTAAGTTATGAAATGTACAAAGACATGTAAATAACTACAACGAACGATACGTACGCTGATGACAACATGACGAAATGGACTGCAAAAAGAACAATAATCACGGAAGAATAACGCTGTGAAACATTGCAGCAAAGAATGCCGGTGTATCATGGTCGCGCCGTCGTTGAAGAATACGAAGACGAGGACGACAGGGAGTTCTACGGGCCAATTGATGGAGTGCTGCCCCGGGATTATCCAGAGACATATGACCGGTTGATGCATCTCTACTGCCTAACAGTCCTAAGCAACACCCCGATCTTCGTGGCCACAGACCATCGGCTCTGCGCGACCTGTTATCAGAACCTGCCCATCGCCGAGCAGAACAACCACCATATAGGAGGTTGGCACACCATCAGCGTCTACACGACTGCCCTCCAGAAGAGTAGGTGCCGGACGTGTCTAGCACAGTTGTGCCGCCTCCGCTCAGCCGATCGATGCACGGAGTGCATCGAACAGTACTTCGAGATGACTCCGCAGCAGTGGAGTAGAATTTCTAGAGGAAATGCGATAGGTGTAATAACCAGGTGGTAATATAATAAATAATGAATATACCACTCAGTCAACCCAACGCTGTGGTTAATTATACCTTCCAACGACAAATACATGGTGTTTTGCCTATGAAAACACCTACTACATATGAATACCTCTTACAATTGTATTGCATAAGAAGCGTGCCGAACAAACCTTTTTACACCACGTGGGGTGCCCGCCTTTGCAGATATTGCTACGATGAGTTGGATCAGGGAGAAAAATTCTACTACGTAGAAGGAAACAAACACCAAATCTGCGAGCAAGAACGAGCAATACTGTCAACCCATTGCGAACTCTGTAATATTCGTATTGCTCTACCAAGAAGGGCATGGCTATGCTCAGAATGCGTCTGCCAATATATGGAATTATCGCATGAAGACAAACAAGGAATAAACTACGGAGGCATAGAAAATGTCTCTGTTAAACTAGATTAAAAATATGGGAGTCCCCAATCCATTTCGTAGCTACAACGTTACGGAAATAAGTCAACAACAAGGACCCATTGATGGAGTATTCCCGGATCAATACCCGAATCAATACCCACGATTAACGACGCATTATTGTGTTCAGATTGCTACCAGCGGAATATTCAAAACGTTTGGATTCACTATTCCCGGTAGATTCGTATGCGCATACTGCTACGAAGAACTGCCTCAATTCATGAAGGATTTCTTTCTACTGGAACCGTGGACTCATGTCTTCACCTCCAACACAACACTACAATTGCTACAGGGCTGTGCGGGATGCCAAACAGCACTAGTGAGAGTGAAACGTGCTTCAGAATGTAGACAATGCATAGAAGTACATTTTCTTATAACTGAAGAACAATGGTGTAGAATAGGAATGGGTGATGTGATCGACGTGCTACTCTAAAAGTGAACTATAACGCATCGTGAACATGTGCCCAAAAGGACAAACAATGCAGACTTCAGTCGACAGAACACTACAATTCTTGGACCAAATGGAAGGCTACTTCTGCATAAAAGGCAATATGTACTTCGATGAAAACAGAGCGGAATACTGTATCGCCTGTAAAAATTCATCAACTATTCACATAATAGCAAACTTTTATTTCCACTATTTTAGTAACATACTACCTACGACCGTTTGCACTCAATGTAGACGTACTATATTAACCTACACAAATATTGTCAACTGTAACAATTGTTCTACTCAATTTTATACTTAAAAATCAATAAAATATCTATTTACAGAACAGGAAAATGATAACCCTCTTGGTTATCCTGGCGTTTCCACACGTCTCACGAGCTCTTATTGGATATGATTGTAATAGCCGCAACTTAAACATAACCACATTTTCGCTCAAGGAAATAAGTGACTGCGACATCGACCATATAACCACAAAAACAGAAGAAGTGTATATCCAATTACTACAGCTGTCTGATTTCAATTATGTCGATACTATACAATGTAAAGTCGAAATGACTAGAATGGTCCATTATTGTGGAATGCATTCTCATATCTCGGCAGTACAAAACGGAATACACGAATACATCGAGCCAATAACAGAGGAACAATGCAAAAAGTTACACCTATACGGTACTATGTATATGGGAAAGAACATATACTTGAGTGACTTGAAAATCAACTCAACCGAAAGCAGAACCTTCACCCTTGCAGGAAAGTTAAACATAAACGGAAAATGCGAGGGAGCTGCGTTTGCGGACCCATACGGATCATGGGACAATGTGGTGGTACAAGCAATCGCAAAAATCACCCTACGAACATCATCAGTACCCGTGCAATTAGAGGACAACAGAATCATGCTAAAGTCAGGAACAGTTTGCAGCTTTCAAGGAGGAACATGCTTAGACAACGACGACGGATATACGTTCTGGAAGCCATTCCCAAAATCAACATGTAAGTTCGAACAATACGACATCCTCTATGAAGGCCTGGCATCAAAAATCACTGACAATGATAACTTGGAAGATCTACCCTCAGTATTTGCCTTGACTACAGCAGACGTAACTTTTGCACTATCTAAAATGGGTGAAACATCCATTTGTGGATACACCTTATTCCAAACAGAACATCCCAAACTATTTATTTTGGAAACCATTAAAGGAAAAACCTTTGCGGGAACACGAACGATACGTGTAGAAAATTTAGACATATTCACCTACATGAATTCTAAATTTATCTATATAGAAAGACACATAAAAACCCAAATGAACAGTCTATACAAGAACATGCTTGCTCAAAAGTGTAATTTGGAAAAACAAATATTAGCCAATGCACTAACTCTAGCAACACTGAAGCCTGATCATTTTGCTCAGGTAATAACCAAACAACCGGGTCATATGGCTCTAATAGCAGGTGAAGTGATCCATATAATCAAATGCATACCGGTAACCGTAAAAATCAGACACACCACGGAATGTTTCAACGAATTAACGATCGTACATCAGAACAGATCATTGTTCTTAACACCCATAACCCATATTATCACTACCCATGGAACTCATAGGGATTGCAGTGTAATACTACCGGTAATGTACGAAATCGATCAAAAATGGCATAGACTTTCACCAAGACCCATTGAAGTAATTGCCCCTCAAAAACTACAACCACTGAAAGAACCAACATGGCAATATATTAACCCATCTAATTTAGCCACTGGAGGAATTTATACATCAAACGATCTAGAAAACCTCAGGGACCACATCATGTTCCCAGCAGAAAAATCAGCTGTACTAAATTCAGTTGCAAGAGGTATGACCGGCAAAAATATACCAGCTGGATCAATTTCAATGATGGGAATGCTAAACGAAGAAACAATGGAAAAGATCGCAGAAAACACGGCTGAAAAACTATGGAACGGGTTCATAAAATTTGGTTCAGTCAGTGCAGGATTATTGGCAATCTTTATTATTTTCAAATTATTTAAATTAATAATAAACACCTTAATACATGGATATCAGCTGCATACATCGTACGGATGTGGAGTCCATTTGTGCGGAGCGCTGTGTGGCTCTCTAACGTATCTTCTTATACGTTCAGCTGATAGGAAGAGATACACCATCAACACAGCAGCAGTTCCAATAATCAACCAAAGCAACACCCAAACGCAAACTCAACCACCGGAGGCATCCAGACTGGAAGAAGCAGTCAAGAACCTGGAACAAATTTCCCTCGGAAATTTGCTTTCCGACGGGGGAGGTGTCACGTCCCGTGGTTCAAACACAACTAATGGTAAATAATAAAACAAGAAAAACACATAAAAGAAAAAAAACACATATTAACCAATATTATATTCAAGACCATATATTAACAAATATTAATAAAAATCATAATAATCAATAAAAACTAACCATAATTTTAAACACATAGAATTACGAATATATTGTGACGTTGCAGATTTTGCGACGTCACTTTCCCATTATCGGGTGCGGCCGAAACGGCATTTCGAATGGACCGGACCGCCATCTAGCGTACCGAATCGACAGTCGCGAATTTCGAGAGCGCTCCCCGAGGAAATTCCGCGTTAATTACCGATCGGCGGCTAATTCAAACCGCGCGAGCCGAGTACGGCAAGTTTCAGGACGTGCCCCGTGCACCACCAGCCCTCTCAGGAAGCCTAAGGCGGCTCCCTTCGTGGGATCTCTTTTCGTGAACTACCGAAAACGTCCAGTGCACTGGTGAAGAAGGGGATCGCCAACACACACGGGCCGAACAACCCGGAGACGGCTCAAGCCTAGAACCCCACCAACATCGGACTTTCCTCCTCAGGAACTCCACCTAAAAGGCCTTGAAGTCGTCTCATCCCGCAGGAAGGGGTTCCATACGCGTGGGTGGTGTGGAAGCATCCTGGGTCGTCTTAGACACCCCGGTCGCCACACGGCGATCGTTATGGCAAATCCGGATGTTGCCTAAGGCCAAGGGCCATCCGTCGGAGACCCACAAAACTAATGATTTTGCGTGCGAGACCGACCAATTAGGTATTCCTAATAATGAGTAGGGTGGGGATCGCCGGGTAGATCCTCGTTGCCGAAATCGCGAAGGATCACTGTCGTGCCGACTCCCTAAATGACGCGACATACTCCTAAAAACCAGTTATCGTTAGTGTCCGAACGGAATACGCCACCTACGAAACGGTAAGTCGCTTCAGTGATCCTTCCCTATTTAATTTCGTGAATGTGTTTCTTTTGAGAATTTCGCGTAAGGACGATCCGATTCTCGTATCGTCCTCGAGTCGCGCGAGTCGAGGCGCATCTCGCCTCGTGTTCGCGGCTCACGCCATTTGCCGGCGTTGTGAGCCTGAAATTTAGTCACGTAACGGAAGTTTTCCTCGGAGGAGTCGCGTCGGAAAAGTGAGTGTAATTTTCGTGGCGTTAGAATAAACCGTCTACGGATCTCGGTCGCGTAAAATCGCGACGACGGGTATAGCGTGCTCGCGGGAGCGAGCGAGAACCAAGATCGCAAGCCGTCGCACGCTCTCTCTCCGTTTCGTTCCGGGAATCGACACGGCAGTCGAATTGTAATTGCGCCGTCCAGCTGCGTTCGCGAGCGATAGTATCGATTTCCTCGATCGCAATACCGAACTACCGTATTCTCGCGATATTTAAGGAATTGACAAACCCGCGCTGCGAGCGTCCACTCTTTCGCTGAACTTGTATGAAGAGCGCGGGCTCTCGGGTCGCGGCCACGTGGCCGCCAAAATTGTAACGCTTGACACCGATTAAATTAATCTCGAGACAAACCGAAGTGTCATTTCTTGACCTGCGAGATCCGCTCTGCCGTAAGGGCCGTCCCCGTCCTTCCAGCGTCCGAACCTCTGACCCTTCGCGAATCGCGTAGCGGAACGTGATACTCGGTAACGAAAATTCTCGATTCGCTTCTCTACGAGTAGAAAACCGTCTCGCTTCACGTGGTATCTTCGCGATACCTGGCGCCCGAACATCGATCTTTCGTATCGCTATCGAGTTTTCGAATCGCGTTTTGTGCCGGGAGGACTTCGTCCGTACGGCCGGCCGAGGCCCGGTCTCAGCGCCTATAAAATCCCGGAGTTGCATCTCGTTTCGTCCGCGGAACGCGCGCCGGAAAAGAAGCAACGTCACAAATTGGCGCCCGAACAGGGACCTCTCTCAGAGGTTACTTTATTACCGGGGAGAGGCGCGGGAAGTACGAGGGACTCTCGCAGAAAAGTCGCGATAAGATTCCGCGGAAGCACCGGCGCGAGTCGTGCGACGCTGTAAAGGTCCCGAAAATTACACTCTACTCACCGCCCCACGGAGACCACGCTCAATTTTTTTGTGTGTTTTTTTTTAATAGCGTTTTCTCCGAGCGATCTTCTCGAGGAGAAGAAAAAAAAAATGTATCGCCTGCGACTACGTAGTTAATTTTGTTTCTTTTTTTTGTTGTATTTACGGGTTAGTTATCGTATTTATCTATTGATTATCTATTGCTTATTTATTGGATTATTTATTGCTTATTTATTGGTTTTATTATTGAGTATTTATTCAGTATTTATTGGCGTTATTATTGATTATTTATTGACTATCTATTGCGTATTGATGGGATTGATTATGGTATCACTTATTGTATGCCGCATTTGGATATTGTATTGGGTTTGTACGCCCTGAGGGGACACTCGGTAGAGACTACGTGCCGTTTGTAGTTTGTTTTTTTGTTTTTTTTTACTCGCAGAAAGCCGACGACAAAAATTCGGTACGACACTCCGTTTAAAATCTTCGCGAAGACCCTACACGTTGGAGCACGAGAGGATTCGAAAATTCCGTTACGCCGGCCTCAAAATATCGCTCTCGACCGCGACTGGAAATTTTTTTTTGTTTTGAAATTATCGTCGAACGTTCGAGACACGTCGCACGTTGCGGCCTACGTAACCGCGTTTCGGTTGCGAGGTAACGGGGAACGTCGCGACCGGGCGGGGAACGTAAACAATTTCGCCGGCACCGTTACCGTGTAGTTGGGCGAATTTGAATTCGTAGGTCGGTCGAGAAAATAACAGCCAAACCGTCACGAACGATCTATAGGGTGGGCGCGAAATGTCGTCCGAGTCGATCGCGAGCGCGAGCGTCCATACTGGCCGCGAAAAAGGTGCCAAGGGACCCGAGGTGCTTATCGTCGGGGCGGACCAACAAGCCGACCCTCGCGAAAGCCCGCAACAGTTCCCGCACTCCCCGTATTCGGACGAGCCCCGTCACGTTTCGACTCTGATCGTCCACCCACACATGACGATGGAAAATCCCGATCCGTTAGATTGGCACCCGCCGATCTCGCGTTTCGGAGGGCACCCCGAATCGCCGATTCCGCGATTCGTGGAAAATTCCATTCCAATAAGGACGGCGATTCCGCCGACCTCGCATTTCCGAGAAAATCCCGAGTCACCTGTTGTACGGTCCGTAGAAAATCCCGCGCCGGAAATCCCGCATCCCACGATGCCGCTACATCGTTCCGCGGTGGTCGACCGCTATCCGCCCGCGCCGGAGGAGAGACGTTATTCAGTTGCCGCGTATGACATTTTACGCAAGTGGCATTTAAAATTTTCGGGGAGGCCGGACGAGGACGCGGAGGCGTTCCTCGACCGGTTGGCCGAAATGCGTCAGTGTTCGAATGTAGCGGACTCCGATCTTTTGCGTTGTTTGCCGATCTGTCTATCCGGTGTGGCGGCGCGGTGGTATACAACGTGCGAGGGGATTTCCACGTGGGAGAAATTCGTTGCCGCCTGGCAAGAAAACTTCCAGGATCCCGATTATCAGGAATTTCTAGAGCGCGATATTCGTCTACGGAGACAGGGTCCCGACGAGCCGGTACGCGATTACCTCGCGAACATGAAAGCGTTAATGAAAAAGCTGCGACCGCCGTGGCCAGAGGAAAAGCGCGCGAAACGAATTTATTGGGGCTCGCGAGACGAAATACGGTTCGCGGTTTCGTTTAACGAACGTTCGACTCTCGCAAAACTGGAAGCAGACCTCCGCGAGGCGGAGAGAAATTCCATGTTCACGAGAAGCGAAGTATACCGGTCAACGGCTCTCGTCAACCGCGAGTTCGATTATGACCCGCACCTTTATCGTCAGCGGCCAAAAACGTTCGGACGCGAGGGAAAATTTCGAGCCGTGCAATACGATTCCGTAAATGCCGTCCAGATCACCAGCAATCGCGGGATCGATGACGAGCTAGATCGCGTCGGCCCCTCTCGACCCCGGGAACCCCGTACCGCGCTACCGTCTACCGTGCAGCCGCGTCGTCCCGCTCCGCAGCCCGCGCGTCTAAGTCGCGATGATCCAAGCCAGCAGCAAGCGAGTCGGCCGCGCGCGGGATCCAGCTCGAACAGCTACTCCCCGCCGATCGATATTTCGCCCCGCCGTGTCGCTCTTCCCTCGGCTAGACAACCGAGAGCAGACGACACGTGTTGGAACTGCCGAAAGCCAGGGCACAGATCGCGCGAATGCCGTGAGGCACCGCGCATGCATTGTTTTCGCTGCGGCGCACTTGACGTCACAGTGCAGCGCTGCCGCCGATGCAATCCGGGTCCGGGAAACGCGAAATCGAACCGAGCGTGGGGCCCAGACCGGTTCGATATGAAATAATTTCGGCCCGAATTTCAGCACAAACAGCGGAAAAATTTTTCGCGCCGCGACCGTCTCTTCTCGTTCTCGCCGCGAAAATTGGTAAACATGCCGTACAGGTATTAATCGATTCCGGTTCTACCGTCTCGTTCATAAGTCGTGCTGTCATCGAACGACTGGGAAAGGACGTAGAAATTTTGCGTACAGAGCGACCGTGCTATTTTCTCTTGGCCACAGGCGTTGTCGATCGCGCTACCGAAGAAGCGCGTTTTAAGTTACGGATTAAGGACTGCACCTGCGAGGTGTCTGCCAGAATCCTCGATAATCTCGTGAATCCGGTTTTGTTAGGAATTGACTTCATCGCAAAATTCGGTATCGTTGTCGAGTATCACCGTGCCGTCTGGCACTTTGCATCGCGGCCGCGGGTAGAATTTCCTTTCGGTTCAGTTTCTCGAGATCTCCTCTGTTGCGGTTTACAATTATTATCGGAGGACGAAAAGGAGCGATTACGCAAATTTCTCGCACCGGCACTGAAAGACTTTGAAAATTTAAAAGGGGTGACCGATCTTACCAAGCATACTATCGATGTAGGAGACAGTCGACCTATAAAACAACGGTTTTATTCGGTGTCGCCGATCGTAAGAGACGCGATTTTTAAGGAAGTGGATAAATTACTCGCGGAGGACATTATCGAACCATCCGAGAGCGAGTGGTCCAATCCTATCGTAATGGTAAAGAAACCGAACGGCTCGTACCGATTTTGTTTAGATTTTCGCAAAGTCAACGAAGTGTCGAAGAAAGATGCGTATCCGCTGCCCATTATGACGAGCATTCTAGATAAATTACGTGCCGCGAAATACATTTCCACCCTCGATCTCAGCCAAGCGTATTTCCAGATACCGCTCGATGAAGCGAGTAAAGAAATCACGGCCTTTACCGTTCCGGGTAAAGGATTATTTCAATTCAAGCGTATGCCGTATGGGCTCACGGGAGCCCCGGCTACATTTCAGCGTTTGCTTGACCGCTTAATCGGGCCGGAAATGGAACCCTACGCTTTCGCGTACTTAGATGACATAATTATCGCGACCGCGACCTTTGATGAACATCTCGAATGGCTGGAGCGAGTTCTCGGAAAAATTAAATCGGCCGGTCTGATAGTTAACCCCGACAAATGCGAGTTCTGTCGAGAAGAGGTACGATATTTAGGATTTGTTGTCGGTAGGGAAGGGTTGAAAGTAGACCAGGATAAAGTCGCGCCCGTTTTGTCATTTCCAGTTCCGAAGACGATAAAACAATTACGGCGATTTCTAGGAATGGCTTCGTGGTATCGAAGGTTTATTCCGGATTTCGCCACCGTCGCGGAACCCTTAAACACCTTACTGCGAAAAGGACAAGCGTGGGAGTGGAAAGACGGCCAACAAGCCGCATTTGAAAAAGTTCGTTCGTCAATCGCGACCGCTCCAACCCTTTCGTGCCCGCATTTCGACGTACCCTTCGTCCTTCAGACAGACGCGAGTACCGTAGGACTCGGAGCCGTGTTGGTACAAGAGATCGAAGGTGTCGAAAGAGTTATCGCTTTCGCTAGTCGTTCCTTAACTACCGCCGAACGAAAATATTCCGCAACCGAACTAGAATGTCTCGCTATCGTCTGGGCCGTACAGAAATTTCGTCCGTATTTGGAGGGCTACCATTTTTCCGTAATTACCGACCATAATAGCTTGCGTTGGCTACGGACTTTAAAGAACCCGTCCGGAAGGCTCGCGCGCTGGGCGTTACAGTTGTTGGAATATGATTTCGACATCTCGTATCGACAAGGCGCGTTAAATCGCGTACCGGACGCATTATCGCGTATGTTCGAGGACGAGGAACCGGAACGAACCGAGGGGGAAACCGCGGCTGCCGTGCGCCTCGACTGGTACGAGGAAAAATTTCGTGTCGTGGAAGAGAGCCCGGAGAAATATCCCGACTGGTCGGTTAGAGGGGGGCAACTGTACCATCGCCGTACCGATCCGCTGATTGCGGAGGTTCTCGGTCGCGATTTCGACGAGTGGAAACTCGTCGTGCCCGCCGACAAACGCGCGGAAATATTGCGAGAAGCACACGACGAGGAGCAAGCGGGCCATCTCGGCGTCGAGAAAACTTATCACCGCGTTGCCACCAGGTATTTCTGGCCTGGCATGTTCCGTACCGCGGTCGAATACGTGCGACGCTGCCCTACGTGCCAGTTAACGAAGGTCGAGCAAGCACCCCCTTCAGGGCTCATGGGGAGGCGTCGTATCGGGGCACCGTGGATGGTCGTCGCCGCGGACATTATGGGTCCGTTTCCTCCCAGTCGTGCTGGCTTCTCGTACTTGTTAGTAGTCCAAGATCTATTCACGAAATGGGTGGAGTGCTGTCCTCTTCGACGAGCCACGGGTATTAAAATCTCCGAGGCCTTAGAAACTCTCGTCTTTTCGCGCTGGGGAACCCCAGAAGTACTACTAACAGACAACGGAACCGAATTCGTGAATAAAGCGATTCACGAGCTCGCGAAAACATACGGTATCGCGATAACAACCACGCCGCCTTACCACCCGCAGGCGAATCCCGTTGAACGGGTTAATAGGATACTGAAAACGATGATTGTCGCGTACATCGGAAAAGACCATCGCGAATGGGACGCGAATTTACCGAAACTTCGCTTCGCGTACAATACTGCTTACCATTCGGTGCTCCAAGCGTCCCCGGCCTTTCTGAATTTCGGAAGAGAGCCAAAGCCGAGTTCGTGTCACCGGGACGAGACAGAGGTTCCGTTAGACCTCGAGGTGGCGCCAACAGAGGGGTGGAAGGGGCGCATGGCGAACTTGTCCACCCTACGCCACTGGGTCGCGGAAAACCTCGAGAAGGCGTACGAAACACAGGCGGGTTATTACAACCTACGTAGGCGCGACGTACGCTTCGAGGTTGGGGACGCCGTATTGAAGAAGAATAGGGTTCTGTCGTCGGCCGCGAATAACGTCGCCGCGAAACTATGTCCCAAATACAACGGACCATTTATCGTGGCCAAACGGCTATCCGCGGTGGTTTATCGGCTCCGGACACCGGGGGGAAAGAAGTCGGAAAAGCGCACGTGTCAGACCTTAAGGCGTACAAACCTTAGGGACCACCGATACCACGCCTTATCAAATAGTATCGCCCCTGATAGATGCCACTACGACCGAGCCGTGATATAACGGCAACCTACGAGCAGCTGCAGCGGGATCTAAAGAGGATCCAGCGGCACCTGAGGGCCCTGGAGGAGCTCCTCCCACGTCCCGCCGACCCTCCCGAGGCCGACCTGCTGGGACCCCTGGACGAGGGGGAGGGGGCACTCCCCGAGCCCCTGGAGCCCTACGAGAAGGGACCCCAGAGGGACCCTCCCCACGATAAGCTCGGCCCCCCACGCAAGGACCTCCCGCGGGACCTAAGCACCGTCGCCGACCCCGACGCGTGCTGGAACTGCGGCGACTATGGGCACCGCAGCCGACGGTGCCCAGAGCCACCGCGGACCCACTGCTACCGGTGCGGCCGCCGTAACTGCACCGTCCGGTCATGCCTGACGTGCGGACCCCGCTGGCGGCGAGAAGGGCCCAACCACCCGGGACCGGCAAAGGGTGCGAACACCTAAGGGTACACCCTACCAAACAAAAAAAAAAGAAATAAAGACAATTTCATATACAACATACACCAGCGTAGGTTCTTCGGAAGCAAAACCCTCCGAACCCATCCCACTTCCCCACGGCTCCGTATACCCAGCATGCTACGTAGGATAAGTATTCTGGAACATTGTGCAAGTTGGGCGTGTGTTTGTCCGTTGGTGCGGGGTACCTCGTGTACAGGAAGACTTCCGAAGGGAGAAGCTCAGTTTTTTCTTTTGTTTCTTTTCGAGCTAAGGATCACTGTAGTCGGCTACCGAGCGGTGGTCCGGTCCACTTTTAAGGGGGGGGGAGTTGTGACGTTGCAGATTTTGCGACGTCACTTTCCCATTATCGGGTGCGGCCGAAACGGCATTTCGAATGGACCGGACCGCCATCTAGCGTACCGAATCGACAGTCGCGAATTTCGAGAGCGCTCCCCGAGGAAATTCCGCGTTAATTACCGATCGGCGGCTAATTCAAACCGCGCGAGCCGAGTACGGCAAGTTTCAGGACGTGCCCCGTGCACCACCAGCCCTCTCAGGAAGCCTAAGGCGGCTCCCTTCGTGGGATCTCTTTTCGTGAACTACCGAAAACGTCCAGTGCACTGGTGAAGAAGGGGATCGCCAACACACACGGGCCGAACAACCCGGAGACGGCTCAAGCCTAGAACCCCACCAACATCGGACTTTCCTCCTCAGGAACTCCACCTAAAAGGCCTTGAAGTCGTCTCATCCCGCAGGAAGGGGTTCCATACGCGTGGGTGGTGTGGAAGCATCCTGGGTCGTCTTAGACACCCCGGTCGCCACACGGCGATCGTTATGGCAAATCCGGATGTTGCCTAAGGCCAAGGGCCATCCGTCGGAGACCCACAAAACTAATGATTTTGCGTGCGAGACCGACCAATTAGGTATTCCTAATAATGAGTAGGGTGGGGATCGCCGGGTAGATCCTCGTTGCCGAAATCGCGAAGGATCACTGTCGTGCCGACTCCCTAAATGACGCGACATACTCCTAAAAACCAGTTATCGTTAGTGTCCGAACGGAATACGCCACCTACGAAACGGTAAGTCGCTTCAGTGATCCTTCCCTATTTAATTTCGTGAATGTGTTTCTTTTGAGAATTTCGCGTAAGGACGATCCGATTCTCGTATCGTCCTCGAGTCGCGCGAGTCGAGGCGCATCTCGCCTCGTGTTCGCGGCTCACGCCATTTGCCGGCGTTGTGAGCCTGAAATTTAGTCACGTAACGGAAGTTTTCCTCGGAGGAGTCGCGTCGGAAAAGTGAGTGTAATTTTCGTGGCGTTAGAATAAACCGTCTACGGATCTCGGTCGCGTAAAATCGCGACGACGGGTATAGCGTGCTCGCGGGAGCGAGCGAGAACCAAGATCGCAAGCCGTCGCACGCTCTCTCTCCGTTTCGTTCCGGGAATCGACACGGCAGTCGAATTGTAATTGCGCCGTCCAGCTGCGTTCGCGAGCGATAGTATCGATTTCCTCGATCGCAATACCGAACTACCGTATTCTCGCGATATTTAAGGAATTGACAAACCCGCGCTGCGAGCGTCCACTCTTTCGCTGAACTTGTATGAAGAGCGCGGGCTCTCGGGTCGCGGCCACGTGGCCGCCAAAATTGTAACGCTTGACACCGATTAAATTAATCTCGAGACAAACCGAAGTGTCATTTCTTGACCTGCGAGATCCGCTCTGCCGTAAGGGCCGTCCCCGTCCTTCCAGCGTCCGAACCTCTGACCCTTCGCGAATCGCGTAGCGGAACGTGATACTCGGTAACGAAAATTCTCGATTCGCTTCTCTACGAGTAGAAAACCGTCTCGCTTCACGTGGTATCTTCGCGATACCTGGCGCCCGAACATCGATCTTTCGTATCGCTATCGAGTTTTCGAATCGCGTTTTGTGCCGGGAGGACTTCGTCCGTACGGCCGGCCGAGGCCCGGTCTCAGCGCCTATAAAATCCCGGAGTTGCATCTCGTTTCGTCCGCGGAACGCGCGCCGGAAAAGAAGCAACGTCACAATATATAATCATTTTAAAATAATATGTACAAAAAATCGTAAAAAGCACAAGAGCAAACCCATAGAACCGTAGCTCTGACAAAAAATTTTACTCAAGGAAAAATGTTCAGGAACAAAAACAACACGGATAAAATTCTATAAATTCGCCGCTATCTTACTACCGTCTCAGTTTTTTGGAAAAATCACCGTGGAGCAAAAATTTGAAAATCCCATTGTCCAAATTTAAAAGCTTAAATTTCGAAAATTTAACTGCATGAAAATTTCATCTTTTAAGAAGAAGATGTGACGTCGGACGAATCTCCGACGTTGGTAATAAGGCCAAAAATTAAAAGAATTAAAAACGTCTGCACCAATGTTTAAACGTCGATAACTCCGAAATAAGACATCGGAATTATAAATAAATGCGTGCGTATAGTATATAAGTACTCAAACATTGTAACGCAAACAAAATTAGTTCATAAGAAAATATTTTAATAATAATAATAATAGCTCACCAAATATTAACACGCTAATCAAGAACGCCAAAAAAAAGGAAACATCAGCAATCATGGTCCAAACTCAGTAAAAATCCAAAGTCCGGTCATCAAGTAACACCACTGAACAAGACCACCTTTGGAATAAACACAAGAAACCAAACATTATTTAATGCACACAGCAGAATTGGAAATCACAAAAATAAATCAAAATCACCTCAATGAATCGTGAGGAGACACTGAAGCTAAACCAAACACCGAATGATGAAAAACTACTAGAAGCAACTACGTACTCGTGTCAAAATTACCGAAGATCCGCACTGCTCCACTCAAGACGCAAGACTGACGCTAAGAGCAGAGCACATAGGCACGAAGCATCGCACAAAGCGAAGAAGAAGAGTAGGGATGAGCAACGCACCAACGGGTACGAAGAGTGGGAGTCATAGGTACGAAGCATCGAACAAAAGCAGAGAAGAATTATGGGGACGAGAGGACAATGAAACGTTCCCGTCGTCAACAAGTCCAAGGGCATGGGACCGTGCGCAAATAAGATAGCACTGGTATGCGAGGACAGTTGGCTCTCGGGGTAAACAATTCTCGGAAGCCGATAAGATAACGGGAGCTGCGCTCGACCGCCAATGGAAACAGATAAGATACCATTGGTATGTGGAGCAAACAACGGTGGGACCCAAGGTTCCACTCCGGTCTCAGCCAGAAGACAATGGAAGAGACGGTTATAGAAGAGGGGAGGCCAGCAGAGTGGGAGTCAAGCTCCAACGATACAAATAGGACGCGCGCTCAACGGAGTTCAGTTCAGTTACAATTCAATTCAGTAGCAGTTCAGACTCAAGACGAGTACCACCGATACGAAGTTAAACTATTGAGTTTACATCAAGAACAGAGTGGTTAAGAGTTACATAGACTTTAAGAGATTACCAAGGACTGTTGTGCAAGTGAAAGTGCAGAATTTTGGATTAAAACTATTATACCAGCACTTATCCGAAGGTAGTTACCTATTTTATATTATTATATCCTTTCGGGACTTGACTCTTTCATCACTATTGTATACTCCTACATTGTGACTCTTGAATGACAGCTCGATTCTTGTAACAAGCCTATTTCAACAAATAAAACTATAATCTGATATTCTGGATTTTTGACAATAATTCTACATCTCTCACAATCCAATTGTTTCTCATCCCCAACAAGGGAAATTATATTCCGTACTCGTCACTAAAGTGCTCACACCAAATCAATTCTACAAAATAATACAAGTTGAAAAAGTGACAGCCAAGCATCTTTGACAGAGTGGTCGGTTATTACGACCACATGCCAATTCTCTAGACAAGTGGGCGGTCATTACGACCATTGGTCAACCCTCTCTCTCTCTCTCTCTCTCTTTTGACAGAGTGGTCGGTTATTACGACTACATGTCAACTCTCTAGACAAGTGGGCGGTTGCTACGACCACTGGTCCCTACTTTCCTTCATTTTTCATTTTTATTTATTTCATTTGGCCGATCTAACTTCAACATGTATTTATTCGGGTTTATAGATGGGGAAAAACTCTAAAAGAAATTCAAGGAGGAAGCACAGGAGCGGGACCAAGAAGCGAGCCAGAATTGCCTTCATTCAAAAAATATATAGTCTCGCTAGGCAAGAGGCCGAAGAGGCCCTGCTCACCCCTGACCATTTTGAAGGAGAGCCCAACTTCGATCCTGTAGATTCAGCAGAGAGGGAAACTTGGGATCCCTCTCTGAGAGAAAACATCGGGGAGCATTCTCCGCAAAATCAGTGGGACCCATCCGAGTTCGACGAAGATCTATTAAATTAACACCCACACACATATATATATATATATTTTCCCCTTTTATCCTTTTTTTTTTGTAATAAACAAACATACATATATATAATAAATTGATTGTGATATTTAAACATATACAAACGTGTGACAATTATTCTCATTTTTGAATCTCAACTTCCCGAACCGTAGTCGGTGTATGCAGATAGGTTCAAATTGCGCTTGGATCCCCATACAAATCATATTTACGAAGTCATTCATTATTTCTTTTACTTTTCTTTATTTTTATAAAATACAATAAAATATCTTAATACAATTTACCTAAATTTTTATCTCGGTCACGATTATTGAGTGGTGGATCCTTCTGATCCGTTCAGCACCACCTGAAATAATCAAACGGCATTTAACATTATAAGATCAGTATAATAATAATATTAATAAAGAATCATTTTAATAACCTTATATTCGTAAACTCACAACATCTCTCTCTCCAGCGGTAACTCCTGCTATTGTGCTGTACTCAACATCTCATATAAAATACGGTACGTAACACAGTACATTTCAGTATATTCTTGCACATTTCATTACATTTCAGTATATTCTTGTACATTTCGGTATATTCTTGTACATTTCAGTATATTCTTGTACATTTCAGTATATTCTTGTACATTTCAGTATATTCTTCTACATTTCAGTATATCCTTGTACATTTCAGTATATTCTTGTACACTTTATTACATTTCAGTATATTCCTGTACATTTCAGTATATTCTTTTACATTTCAGTATATTCTTGTACATTTTAGAACATTTCAGTATATTCTTGCACATTTCTGTATATTCTTTTACATTTCAGTACATTTCGTATATTCTTGTACATTTCAGTATATTCTTGTACATTTTAGAACATTTCAGTATATTCTTGTCCATTTCAGTACATTTCAGTATATTCTTGCACATTTCATTACATTTCAGTATATTCTTGTACATTTCGGTATATTCTTGTACATTTCAGTATATTCTTGTACATTTCAGTATATTCTTGTACATTTCAGTATATTCTTCTACATTTCAGTATATCCTTGTACATTTCAGTATATTCTTGTACATTTCAGTACATTTCAGTATATTCTTGTACATTTCAGTATATTCTTCTACATTTCAGTATATCCTTGTACATTTCAGTATATTCTTGTACATTTCAGTACATTTCGTATATTCTTGTACAGTTCAGTATATTCTTGTACAATTTAGAACATTTCAGTATATTCTTGTACATTTCAGTACATTTCAGTATATTCTTGCACATTTCACAACATTTCAGTATATTCTTGTACATTTTAGAACATTTCAGTATATTCTTGTACATTTCAGTACATTTCAGTATATTCCTGTATATTTCAGTATATTCTTGTACATTTCAGTACATTTCGTATATTCTTGTACATTTCAGTATATTCTTGTACATTTTAGAACATTTCAGTATATTCTTGCACATTTCTGTATATTCTTTTACATTTCAGTACATTTCGTATATTCTTGTACATTTCAGTACATTTCAGTATATTCTTGTACATTTCTGTATATTCTTTTACATTTCAGTACATTTCGTATATTCTTGTACATTTCAGTATATTCTTGTACATTTTAGAACATTTCAGTATATTCTTGTCCATTTCAGTACATTTCAGTATATTCTTGCACATTTCATTACATTTCAGTATATTCTTGTACATTTCGGTATATTCTTGTACATTTCAGTATATTCTTGTACATTTCAGTATATTCTTGTACATTTCAGTATATTCTTCTACATTTCAGTATATCCTTGTACATTTCAGTATATTCTTGTACATTTCAGTACATTTCGTATATTCTTGTACAGTTCAGTATATTCTTGTACAATTTAGAACATTTCAGTATATTCATGTACATTTCAGTACATTTCAGTATATTCTTGCACATTTCACAACATTTCAGTATATTCTTGTACATTTTAGAACATTTCAGTATATTCTTGTACATTTCAGTACATTTCAGTATATTCCTGTATATTTCAGTATATTCTTGTACATTTCAGTACATTTCGTATATTCTTGTACATTTCAGTATATTCTTGTACATTTTAGAACATTTCAGTATATTCTTGCACATTTCTGTATATTCTTTTACATTTCAGTACATTTCGTATATTCTTGTACATTTCAGTATATTCTTGTACATTTTAGAACATTTCAGTTTATTCTTGTCCATTTCAGTACATTTCAGTATATTCTTGCACATTTCATTACATTTCAGTATATTCTTGCACATTTCATTACATTTCAGTATATTCTTGCACATTTCGGTATATTCTTGTACATTTCAGTATATTCTTGTACATTTCAGTATATTCTTGTACATTTCAGTATATTCTTGTACATTTCAGTATATTCTTCTACATTTCAGTATATCCTTGTACATTTCAGTATATTCTTGTACATTTCAGTACATTTCGTATATTCTTGTACAGTTCAGTATATTCTTGTACAATTTAGAACATTTCAGTATATTCTTGTACATTTCAGTACATTTCAGTATATTCTTGCACATTTCACAACATTTCAGTATATTCTTGTACATTTTAGAACATTTCAGTATATTCTTGTACATTTTAGAACATTTCAGTATATTCTTGTACATTTTAGAACATTTCAGTATATTCTTGCACATTTCTGTATATTCTTTTACATTTCAGTACATTTCGTATATTCTTGTACATTTCAGTATATTCTTGTACATTTTAGAACATTTCAGTATATTCTTGTCCATTTCAGTACATTTCAGTATATTCTTGCACATTTCATTACATTTCAGTATATTCTTGTACATTTCGGTATATTCTTGTACATTTCAGTATATTCTTGTACATTTCAGTATATTCTTGTACATTTCAGTATATTCTTCTACATTTCAGTATATCCTTGTACATTTCAGTATATTCTTGTACATTTCAGTACATTTCGTATATTCTTGTACAGTTCACAACATTTCAGTATATTCTTGTACATTTCAGTACATTTCAGTATATTCTTGCACATTTCACAACATTTCAGTATATTCTTGTACATTTTAGAACATTTCAGTATATTCTTGTACATTTCAGTACATTTCAGTATATTCCTGTATATTTCAGTATATTCTTGTACATTTCAGTACATTTCGTATATTCTTGTACATTTCAGTATATTCTTGTACATTTTAGAACATTTCAGTATATTCTTGCACATTTCTGTATATTCTTTTACATTTCAGTACATTTCGTATATTCTTGTACATTTCAGTATATTCTTGTACATTTTAGAACATTTCAGTTTATTCTTGTCCATTTCAGTACATTTCAGTATATTCTTGCACATTTCATTACATTTCAGTATATTCTTGTACATTTCGGTATATTCTTGTACATTTCAGTATATTCTTGTACATTTCAGTATATTCTTGTACATTTCAGTATATTCTTGTACATTTCAGTATATTCTTCTACATTTCAGTATATCCTTGTACATTTCAGTATATTCTTGTACATTTCAGTACATTTCGTATATTCTTGTACAGTTCAGTATATTCTTGTACAATTTAGAACATTTCAGTATATTCTTGTACATTTCAGTACATTTCAGTATATTCTTGCACATTTCGGTATATTCTTGTACATTTCAGTATATTCTTGTACATTTCAGTATATTCTTGTACATTTCAGTATATTCTTGTACATTTCAGTATATTCTTCTACATTTCAGTATATCCTTGTACATTTCAGTATATTCTTGTACATTTCAGTACATTTCGTCTATTCTTGTACAGTTCAGTATATTCTTGTACAATTTAGAACATTTCAGTATATTCTTGTACATTTCAGTACATTTCAGTATATTCTTGCACATTTCACAACATTTCAGTATATTCTTGTACATTTTAGAACATTTCAGTATATTCTTGTACATTTTAGAACATTTCAGTATATTCTTGTACATTTTAGAACATTTCAGTATATTCTTGCACATTTCTGTATATTCTTTTACATTTCAGTACATTTCGTATATTCTTGTACATTTCAGTATATTCTTGTACATTTTAGAACATTTCAGTATATTCTTGTCCATTTCAGTACATTTCAGTATATTCTTGCACATTTCATTACATTTCAGTATATTCTTGTACATTTCGGTATATTCTTGTACATTTCAGTATATTCTTGTACATTTCAGTATATTCTTGTACATTTCAGTATATTCTTGTACATTTCAGTATATTCTTCTACATTTCAGTATATCCTTGTACATTTCAGTATATTCTTGTACATTTCAGTACATTTCGTATATTCTTGTACAGTTCACAACATTTCAGTATATTCTTGTACATTTCAGTACATTTCAGTATATTCTTGCACATTTCACAACATTTCAGTATATTCTTGTACATTTTAGAACATTTCAGTATATTCTTGTACATTTTAGAACATTTCAGTATATTCTTGCACATTTCTGTATATTCTTTTACATTTCAGTACATTTCGTATATTCTTGTACATTTCAGTATATTCTTGTACATTTTAGAACATTTCAGTATATTCTTGTCCATTTCAGTACATTTCAGTATATTCTTGTACATTTCGGTATATTCTTGTACATTTCAGTATATTCTTGTACATTTCAGTATATTCTTGTACATTTCAGTATATTCTTCTACATTTCAGTATATCCTTGTACATTTCAGTATATTCTTGTACATTTCAGTACATTTCGTATATTCTTGTACAGTTCAGTATATTCTTGTACAATTTAGAACATTTCAGTATATTCTTGTACATTTCAGTACATTTCAGTATATTCTTGCACATTTCACAACATTTCAGTATATTCTTGTACATTTTAGAACATTTCAGTATATTCTTGTACATTTTAGAACATTTCAGTATATTCTTGCACATTTCTGTATATTCTTTTACATTTCAGTACATTTCGTATATTCTTGTACATTTCAGTATATTCTTGTACATTTTAGAACATTTCAGTATATTCTTGTCCATTTCAGTACATTTCAGTATATTCTTGCACATTTCATTACATTTCAGTATATTCTTGTACATTTCAGTATATTCTTGTACATTTCAGTATATTCTTCTACATTTCAGTATATCCTTGTACATTTCAGTATATTCTTGTACATTTCAGTACATTTCGTATATTCTTGTACAGTTCACAACATTTCAGTATATTCTTGTACATTTCAGTACATTTCAGTATATTCTTGCACATTTCACAACATTTCAGTATATTCTTGTACATTTTAGAACATTTCAGTATATTCTTGTACATTTCAGTACATTTCAGTATATTCCTGTATATTTCAGTATATTCTTGTACATTTCAGTACATTTCGTATATTCTTGTACATTTCAGTATATTCTTGTACATTTTAGAACATTTCAGTATATTCTTGCACATTTCTGTATATTCTTTTACATTTCAGTACATTTCGTATATTCTTGTACATTTCAGTATATTCTTGTACATTTTAGAACATTTCAGTTTATTCTTGTCCATTTCAGTACATTTCAGTATATTCTTGCACATTTCATTTGTCACGTCCCGTGGTTTAAACACAACTAATGGTAAATAATAAAACAAGAAAAACACGTATTAACCAATATTATATTCAAGACCATATATTAACAAATATTAATAAAAATCATAATAATCAATAAAAACTAATCATAATTTTAAACACAAAGAATTAAAAACGTCTGCACCAATGTTTAAACGTCGATAACTCCGAAATAAGACATCGGAATTATAAATAAATGCGTGCGTATAGTATATAAGTGTTACGACCCAAGTCGCAACAGCGATTGGGAGGCGATCTTCGACCCACGCGGCGCGTGCGTCCGCGTCTGATCACAGGGCCGTTCGTCGGCGGTCTGCTGAAGAGGAGGTTTACGAGAAAGAATGCAAGAAGGAGGGGTTGGATATATATAAGTGACTTGAAGCGGTATCACCAATATTTATTTTCGAACATTAATAGTGGCGGGCAAGGGTGAGCGCCCTTCGACGAGCGTACCCGGGGTACCGGGGGTCTTCGATACAAATATCCTCCAGGCGCGGGAGGCTAGGAGAGGGGTCGAGCTTGATGAGCCTCCAAGGTATGGGGGCGATCGGTGAAGGGCGAGGGGTCGTGTCGGGTTGGCTCGCTGGTCGATTCGGCGGAGCGGATGAGGGCGGGGCGCTTGGCGTGCTGGGGGCGTTGATGATCCCTGGTGCAGGGTGAACCACCACGTGGACCGTCCCCCGGAAGGGAGTCTCCTTGCGTACGGTGGGCAGGGCCCTTACTCCCAGGAGGTGCCCAAAAATATCGGCGGCGCCTTCGTGCCGTAGCCCCTGTTGTAGCGAACGAATGAGCTTGCGCAGCTGATATTTACGCCCCGCTCGACGAGTCATACCTATTCAGAACTTTTCCTGCGAACATGGTGCCGGTGTTAATTATGCTAGGTGCTCGAGGGGAAGAGGGAAAGAGGGGGAATCATGAACGGGAAGGTATCGGTGGCGTAGCTGATAGATGCCACTCTCACAATTCGTCCTGGGGGTTACTCGTTGATACAAAATTGTTTCGCGGTAGAAGGGTTGTGACTCTGTGACGCTGGGGGGGGGATCGGACGATCCTAAGGATGAGAGAGAGGGGGGGATTGACCTCGTACCCGCAGCCGCTGGTAGGCTCCGTAGCACGGGGGGGGGGGGGCGAGTGGTAGGAATAAAAGGTAGGGTTCCGTTGTCACTGAGAGCCACTGGTGGGCTGCATCAGTACGACGGGGGGGGGGCGAGTGGTAGGATTAAAAGGTAGGGTTCCGTTGTTACTGAGAGCCACTGGTGGGCTGCATCAGTAGGACGGGGGAGGGGCGAATGGTAGGGATGTTGCTGAGGTAGTCCTCCCTTTTGTCACTGAGAGCCACTGGCGGGCTACTCGGTACGTTCTTGGTGATTGATATATTTGCGATTGTAGACGCCCCAGCACGATTGTGAGTAGCGGCGAAGTAGTAGTGGTGCCGGGATGGGGCAACGATTATGATTGGGGTGGCACAGGAAACTGTTTACTGGAAGGGTAGTATACTTACTAGAATGTTTACAGCAACGAGGTATGTAATTATAACTATTGAGATAAGCAGGGTAAGAATGATAATCGTGACTGTTCCAGTAGGCAAAGGGTGAATAATAGTAAATAATTATAATCACTGAAGGGAAGGGGACCAATTGTAGTTATCAACATGAACAGAGGTGGGTAATGGTAAATAGTTATATTTACTAAGTAAATAATTATAATTTGTCAAAATGAACGGGAGAACAGTGCTTGTAAGTAAGATAAATAATTATAATTATTAAATAATTAATCAAAATAAACAAAAGAAGAGTAATTGTCATAGTATAACTAATTATAGTTACTACATAAATAATTATAATTACCAAGATAGATTGCGCAATAATTGTAAATAAGGTAAATGATTAATTGTAGTTGCCAAATAAACAAAAGAAGAATAATGGTACTAAATAAATAATTATAATTACCAAGATAGACTGAAGCGCAATAATTGTAAATAAGGTAAATGATTAATTGTAGTTGGCAAAATAAACAAAAGAAGAATAATGATAGTAATGTGAATGGTTATAATTATTAAATTATAATTACCAAGATAAACTGAGGCGCAATAGTTGTAAATAAAGTAGATAATTAATTGTAATTGTAGAAATAAACAGAAGTAAAATAATTGCAATAAAGTAAATAATTATACTTACCAAATAAATGATTACAATTGTCAAAATAAACAGTAGTACGATACTTTAATTGTAATCGTCAAAATAAACAGCAGGAGAATGATTGTGAATAAAAACCTAATTGTGATTGCTACAGGAATGATTATAGTTAGCAGAATAAACCGAAGAACAATATTTGTACATAAAGTAAACAATAATAATTATTAAGCGATTAATTGTAATTGTGGGTATAAACGGAGGTAGAATAGTTGTAGTAAGGTAAATAGTTATAATTGCTAAATAAATAATTATAATTATCAAAATAACAATACAATACTTGTAATTATAATTATTAAACAGTTAATAGTAATTGTCGAAATAACCAGAAGTAGGATAAATGTAAACAATTATTTTTATTAGGTAGGTGAATATAGTTATCGATAATAATTGTAAATAAAGTGAATAATTATAGTTATTAAGTAATTAATTGTAATTATCGAAATAAGCCGAAGTAGAATAAATGTATTAAGGTAAATAATTATAATCACTAAATAAATAATTATAATTGCCGAATTAAACCGAAGAACAATGCTTGTGAGTAAAGTACGTAATTATAATTACTAACTAATTAATTGTAGTTGTCAAAATTAATGAAAGAAGGGTAATTGTAATTAAGTAAATGATTACAATTACGAAATAAACGATGATAATTACCAAAATAAACCGAATCGCGATACTTGCAAATGAAGGTGAATAATTATAATTACTAGGTAGTTAATTGTAATTGTCAAAATAAAAGAAGAAGAATATTTGTAAGTAATTATAAGTATTGGATAGCTATTATAATTATCGAAGTAAGTGACGAGGAATAATTGTAAGTATCGAGGTAACCGTAATTGAACAAACTATAAAGGATTGTAATTATTAAAGTAATTACGATAATGAAAGTGAACAGCAAGTGCGAAGTAACAGAATACAGTAAATTAGGTAAATAAGTATAGCAATGATATAATAATCGAAATAATTACTTTAACGTACGAAGGAAAATCGAGATACAATAATGACGTGTATGAGCAGTGGAAGTGAATACTTACAATGTAAT
This sequence comes from Sphecodes monilicornis, assembly GCA_913789915.3. Lineage (NCBI taxonomy): Eukaryota > Metazoa > Arthropoda > Insecta > Hymenoptera > Halictidae > Sphecodes > Sphecodes monilicornis. The sequence continues at coordinate 123,617 of CAJYYI030000061.1, forward strand.
TAAATGAAATAGGAATACTAATATAATCGCGATGCGTACAATAATCCAGTGTTTACTCGTCGAGAACTGACTCGGAACTGACTTCGCTGCTGCTGTGGCAGCCTTATTTAAAGGACGAGCGCGGACTTGAAGACGGTTACGTAACTTAGTAACCGCGTGCGAAAAGTCACGTAGGCCACTGGTCGAGAGGCACGTACGCCACTCGTTGTGGCCTCAAGGACACAGCCGGCACGTGTAGGAATTTGCATAGGCGTAATTCCTACTTATTTCAGCGAAACCATTGGCGTAACTATAATTTATTTCTGAACGATTTATATTCTCGTTTCCGACAATTGTTGATGATTGCTATTTGTTAAATAATCGTTCCTTGATTATAGTGATGCCAATGGGGATGAATGCGCGGTAAACTACAGAGTGTTACAAGTGTAAGGGCCCTATGCGTACACATATATGCGGAGTAACGACTCCTCGCGGTGTACAGGGGGTTACACATGTGATACGTGTATGCGGAGTGACGACTCCTCGCGATGTACAGGGTGTTACAGATGTGATACGTGTATGCGGAGTGACGACTCCTCGCGATGTACAGGGTGTTACAGAAGTGGTATGTGAGTGCGGAGTAACGACTCCTCGTTATGTACAGGGTGTTACAGAAGTGATACGTGTGTGCGGAGTAACGACTCCTTGTGGTGTACAGGGTGTTACAGAAGTGGTGTGTGGGTGCGGAGTAACGACTCCTCGTTATGTACAGGGTGTTACAGAAGTGATACGTGTGTGCGGAGTAACGACTCCTTGTGGTGTACAGGGTGTTACAAATGTGATACGTGTATGCGGAGTGACGACTCCTCGCGATGTACAGGGTGTTACAAGTGTGATACGTGTATGCGGAGTGACGACTCCTCGCGATGTACAGGGTGTTACAGAAGTGGTATGTGAGTGCGGAGTAACGACTCCTCGTTATGTACAGGGTGTTACAGAAGTGATACGTGTGTGCGGAGTAACGACTCCTTGTGGTGTACAGGGTGTTACAAATGTGATACGTGTATGCGGAGTGACGACTCCTCGCGATGTACAGGGTGTTACAGAAGTGGTGTGTGAGTGTACCTAGATCCAACGTCGGTGTGACGTCACATAAGTACTCAAACATTGTAACGCAAACAAAATTAGTTCATAAGAAAATATTTTAATTTTTCCAATAATAATAATAATAGCTCACCAAATATTAATACGCTAATCAAGAACGCCAAAAAAGGAAACATCAGCAATCATGGTCCAAACTCAGTAAAAATCCAAAGTCCGGTCATCAAGTAACACCACTGAACAAGACCACCTTTGGAATAAACACAAGAAACCAAACATTATTTAATGCACACAGCAGAATTGGAAATCACAAAAATAAATCAAAATCACCTCAATGAATCGTGAGGAGACACTGAAGCTAAACCAAACACCGAGTGATGAAAAACTACTAGAAGCAACTACGTACTCGTGTCAAAATTACCGAAGATCCGCACTGCTCCACTGAAGACGCAAGACTGACGCTAAGAGCAGAGCACATAGGCACGAAGCATCGCACAAAGCGAAGAAGAAGAGTAGGGATGAGCAGCGCACCAACGGGTACGAAGAGTGGGAGTCATAGGTACGAAGCATCGAACAAAAGCAGAGAAGAATTATGGGGACGAGAGGACAATGAAACGTTCCCGTCGTCAACAAGTCCAAGGGCATGGGACCGTGCGCAAATAAGATTGCACTGGTATGCGAGGACAGTTGGCTCTCGGGGTAAACAATTCTCGGAGCTGCGCTCGACCGCCAACGGAAACAGATAAGATACCATTGGTATGTGGAGCAAACAACGGTGGGACCCAAGGTTCCACTCCGGTCTCAGCCAGAAGACAATGGAAGAGACGGTTATAGAAGAGGGGAGGCCAGCAGAGTGGGAGTCAAGCTCCTACGATACAAATAGGACGCGCGCTCAACGGAGTTCAGTTCAGTTACAATTCAATTCAGTAGCAGTTCAGACTCAAGACGAGTACCACCGATACGAAGTTAAACTATTGAGTTTACATCAAGAACAGTGTGGTTAAGAGTTACATAGACTTTAAGAGATTACCAAGGACTGTTGTGCAAGTGAAAGTGCAGAAATTTGGATTAAAATTATTATACCAGCACTTATCCGAAGGTAGTTACCTATTTTATATTATTATATCCTTTCGGGACTTGACTCTTTCATCACTATTGTATACTCCTACATTGCGACTCTTGAATGACAGCTCGATTCTTGTAACAAGCCTATTTCAACAAATAAAACTATAATCTGATATTCTGGATTTTTGACAATAACTCTACATCTCTCACAATCCAATTGTTTCTCATCCCCAACAAGGGAAATTATATTCCGTACTCGTAACTAAAGTGCTCACACCAAATCAATTCTACAAAATAATACAAGTTGAAAAAGTGACAGCCAAGCATCTTTGACAGAGTGGTCGGTTATTACGACCACATGCCAATTCTCTAGACAAGTGGGCGGTCATTACGACCATTGGTCAACCCTCTCTCTCTCTCTCTCTCTCTCTTTTGACAGAGTGGTCGGTTATTACGACTACATGTCAACTCTCTAGACAAGTGGGCGGTTGCTACGACCACTGGTCCCTACTTTCCTTCATTTTTCATTTTATTTATTTCATTTGGCCGATCTAACTTCAACATGTATTTATTCGGGTTTATAGATGGGGAAAAACTCTAAAAGAAATTCAAGGAGGAAACACAGGAGCGGGACCAAGAAGCGAGCCAGAATTGCCTTCATTCAAAAAATATATAGTCTCGCTAGGCAAGAGGCCGAAGAGGCCCTGCTCACCCCTGACCATTTTGAAGGAGAGCCCAACTTCGATCCTGTCGATTCAGCAGAGAGGGAAACTTGGGATCCCTCTCTGAGAGAAAACATCGGGGAGCATTCTCCGCAAAATCAGTGGGACCCATCCGAGTTCGACGAAGATCTATTAAATTAACACCCACACACATATATATATATATATTTTCCCCTTTTATCCTTTTTTTTTTGTAATAAACAAACATACATATATATAATAAATTGATTGTGATATTTAAACATATACAAACGTGTGACAATTATTCTCATTTTTGAATCTCAACTTCCCGAACCGTAGTCGGTGTATGCAGATAGGTTCAAATTGCGCTTGGATCCCCATACAAATCATATTTACGAAGTCATTCATTATTTCTTTTACTTTTCTTTATTTTTATAAAATACAATAAAATATCTTAATACAATTTACCTAAATTTTATCCCGGTCACGATTATTGAGTGGTGGATCCTTCTGATCCGTTCAGCACCACCTGAAATAATCAAACGGCATTTAACATTATAAGATCAGTATAATAATAATATTAATAAAGAATCATTTTAATAACCTTATATTCGTAAACTCACAACATCTCTCTCCAGCGGTAACTCCTGCTATTGTGCTGTACTCAACATCTCATATAAAATACGGTACGTAACACTGAAATGTTATAAATGTACAAGAATATACTGAAATGTACAAGAATATACGAAATGTACTGAAATGTAAAAGAATATACAGAAATGTGCAAGAATATACTGAAATGTTCTAAAATGTACAAGAATATACTGAAATGTACTGAAATGTACAAGAATATACTGAAATATACAGGAATATACTGAAATGTACTAAAATGTACAAGAATATACTGAAATGTCCTGAAATGTGCAAGAATATACTGAAATATACAGGAATATACTGAAATGTACAAGAATATACTGAAATGTCCTAAAATGTACAAGAATATACTGAAATGTCTTAAAATGTACAAGAGTATACTGAAATGTACAAGAATATACGAAATGTACTGAAATGTACAAGAATATACTGAAATGTTCTGAAATGTGCAAGAATATACTGAAATGTACTGAAATGTTCTAAAATGTACAAGAATATACGAAATGTACTGAAATGTACAAGAATATACTGAAATATACAGGAATATACTGAAATGTACTGAAATGTACAAGAATATACTGAAATGTTCTAAAATGTACAAGAATATACTGAAATGTTGTGAAATGTGCAAGAATATACTGAAATGTACTGAAATGTACAAGAATATACTGAAATGTTCTAAATTGTACAAGAATATACTGAACTGTACAAGAATATACGAAATGTACTGAAATGTACAAGAATATACTGAAATGTACAAGGATATACTGAAATGGACAAGAATATACTGAAATGTACAAGAATATACGAAATGTACTGAAATGTACAAGAATATACTGAAATGTCTTAAAATGTACAAGAGTATACTGAAATGTACAAGAATATACGAAATGTACTGAAATGTACAAGAATATACTGAAATGTTCTGAAATGTGCAAGAATATACTGAAATATACAGGAATATACTGAAATGTACAAGAATATACTGAAATGTCCTAAAATGTACAAGAATATACTGAAATGTCTTAAAATGTACAAGAGTATACTGAAATGTACAAGAATATACGAAATGTACTGAAATGTACAAGAATATACTGAAATGTTCTGAAATGTGCAAGAATATACTGAAATGTACTGAAATGTTCTAAAATGTACAAGAATATACGAAATGTACTGAAATGTACAAGAATATACTGAAATATACAGGAATATACTGAAATGTACTGAAATGTACAAGAATATACTGAAATGTTCTAAAATGTACAAGAATATACTGAAATGTTGTGAAATGTGCAAGAATATACTGAAATGTACTGAAATGTTCTAAAATGTACAAGAATATACGAAATGTACTGAAATGTACAAGAATATACTGAAATATACAGGAATATACTGAAATGTACTGAAATGTACAAGAATATACTGAAATGTTCTAAAATGTACAAGAATATACTGAAATGTTGTGAAATGTGCAAGAATATACTGAAATGTACTGAAATGTACAAGAATATACTGAAATGTTCTAAATTGTACAAGAATATACTGAACTGTACAAGAATATACGAAATGTACTGAAATGTACAAGAATATACTGAAATGTACAAGGATATACTGAAATGGACAAGAATATACTGAAATGTACAAGAATATACGAAATGTACTGAAATGTACAAGAATATACTGAAATGTCTTAAAATGTACAAGAGTATACTGAAATGTACAAGAATATACGAAATGTACTGAAATGTACAAGAATATACTGAAATGTTCTGAAATGTGCAAGAATATACTGAAATGTACTGAAATGTACAAGAATATACTGAAATGTTCTAAAATGTACAAGAATATACTGACATGTTCTGAAATGTGCAAGAATATACTGAAATGTACTGAAATGTACAAGAATATACTGAAATGTTCTAAATTGTACAAGAATATACTGAACTGTACAAGAATATACGAAATGTACTGAAATGTACAAGAATATACTGAAATGTACAAGGATATACTGAAATGTAGAAGAATATACTGAAATGTACAAGAATATACTGAAATGTACAAGAATATACTGAAATGTACAAGAATATACTGAAATGTACAAGAATATACCGAAATGTACAAGAATATACTGAAATGTAATGAAATGTGCAAGAATATACTGAAATGTACTGAAATGGACAAGAATAAACTGAAATGTTCTAAAATGTACAAGAATATACTGAAATGTACAAGAATATACGAAATGTACTGAAATGTAAAAGAATATACAGAAATGTGCAAGAATATACTGAAATGTTCTAAAATGTACAAGAATATACTGAAATGTACAAGAATATACGAAATGTACTGAAATGTACAAGAATATACTGAAATATACAGGAATATACTGAAATGTACTGAAATGTACAAGAATATACTGAAATGTTCTAAAATGTACAAGAATATACTGAAATGTTGTGAAATGTGCAAGAATATACTGAAATGTACTGAAATGTACAAGAATATACTGAAATGTTCTAAATTGTACAAGAATATACTGAACTGTACAAGAATATACGAAATGTACTGAAATGTACAAGAATATACTGAAATGTACAAGGATATACTGAAATGTAGAAGAATATACTGAAATGTACAAGAATATACTGAAATGTACAAGAATATACTGAAATGTACAAGAATATACCGAAATGTACAAGAATATACTGAAATGTAATGAAATGTGCAAGAATATACTGAAATGTACTGAAATGGACAAGAATATACTGAAATGTTCTAAAATGTACAAGAATATACTGAAATGTACAAGAATATACGAAATGTACTGAAATGTAAAAGAATATACAGAAATGTGCAAGAATATACTGAAATGTTCTAAAATGTACAAGAATATACTGAAATGTACTGAAATGTACAAGAATATACTGAAATATACAGGAATATACTGAAATGTACTAAAATGTACAAGAATATACTGAAATGTCCTGAAATGTGCAAGAATATACTGAAATATACAGGAATATACTGAAATGTACAAGAATATACTGAAATGTCCTAAAATGTACAAGAATATACTGAAATGTCTTAAAATGTACAAGAGTATACTGAAATGTACAAGAATATACGAAATGTACTGAAATGTACAAGAATATACTGAAATGTTCTGAAATGTGCAAGAATATACTGAAATGTACTGAAATGTTCTAAAATGTACAAGAATATACGAAATGTACTGAAATGTACAAGAATATACTGAAATATACAGGAATATACTGAAATGTACTGAAATGTACAAGAATATACTGAAATGTTCTAAAATGTACAAGAATATACTGAAATGTTGTGAAATGTGCAAGAATATACTGAAATGTACTGAAATGTACAAGAATATACTGAAATGTTCTAAATTGTACAAGAATATACTGAACTGTACAAGAATATACGAAATGTACTGAAATGTACAAGAATATACTGAAATGTACAAGGATATACTGAAATGTAGAAGAATATACTGAAATGTACAAGAATATACTGAAATGTACAAGAATATACTGAAATGTACAAGAATATACCGAAATGTACAAGAATATACTGAAATGTAATGAAATGTGCAAGAATATACTGAAATGTACTGAAATGGACAAGAATATACTGAAATGTACAAGAATATACGAAATGTACTGAAATGTACAAGAATATACTGAAATGTCTTAAAATGTACAAGAGTATACTGAAATGTACAAGAATATACGAAATGTACTGAAATGTACAAGAATATACTGAAATGTTCTGAAATGTGCAAGAATATACTGAAATGTACTGAAATGTACAAGAATATACTGAAATGTTCTAAAATGTACAAGAATATACTGAAATGTTCTGAAATGTGCAAGAATATACTGAAATGTACTGAAATGTACAAGAATATACTGAAATGTTCTAAATTGTACAAGAATATACTGAACTGTACAAGAATATACGAAATGTACTGAAATGTACAAGAATATACTGAAATGTACAAGGATATACTGAAATGTAGAAGAATATACTGAAATGTACAAGAATATACTGAAATGTACAAGAATATACTGAAATGTACAAGAATATACTGAAATGTACAAGAATATACTGAAATGTACAAGAATATACCGAAATGTTCTAAAATGTACAAGAATATACTGAAATGTAATGAAATGTGCAAGAATATACTGAAATGTACTGAAA